>PVHX01003841.1:0-136061 GCA_004024805.1 Geosciurus inauris | reverse complement strand
TGCTTATAATTTTGTGCAAAGTTAGAAAAATTATGATTGTAATAATTTTTTTTTCTATTTGCCTCAACAAATGTTTTCAGTGAATAGTGTGTACAGCTTCTGAAAATTTGTTTTTTTTCTGTTATGTTTGATAACATGTATTTAAATGCAACTTTTGAGAAAAATAAATTAAAATTAAAATTAAAAAAAAAAAAAAAGAAATTATAATCTCTCATTTAAGCTAAAATGGAGTACAGATTTTATAAGTAATATTTATAGTGTTACAGAGATATGATATTTAGAACTAAATTTAAAAAACTGCATTTAAATAAGTAAAATAAGAGTGTTCAAGGTAAAGGGTATCTGTTTTGGTCAGCTCAGGTTACTGTAATAGAATATCATTGACTGGCAGGCTTAAAGAACAAACACTTCCTGGAGACAAAGTCTGAGTTCAAGACTCTAGCAGCCGCAGTGTAAGGTAGTCTTCTAATTTGCAGATGCCATCTTGACCTTGTGTCCTCACATGGCACAATGCAGTGAGAACTAGCTCCCTGGACTTTTCCTAAAGGCATTACTAATCATGATGTCTCCACTTCTATGACTAGGTTTCCCCCCAAAGCCTTATCTCCAAATATCATTCCATTGGATATTAGATTTTAACAAATTTGGGAGGCAATATTCTCCACAGCAGAGTCTTTCATGATTACATTCTATTTAAAGACAAATTTTTAATTTTACATTATGTAATGTAGATTTCTGCCCTTTGTATGGACTAGATTAAAGACTTAATAGAAGAATCTTTTATAAATAGTTTCCCAGTGATGTGTTCCAAATTATGTTATCAGTATGTCTTAGCTAGGGCTACTATAACAAAGCACCATAGGTCAGATGGCTAAAACAACATGCATTTATTTCTGCCAGGTTTAGAAGCTTTGTAAGTATGAGATCAGGGCATCAACATGGTTAGGTTCAGGTGATGCCCTTCTTTCTAGTTTGCAGATGTCTTCATCTTCCAGGGAAAGAGAAAGGAAGAGCTCTCTTGTGTCTCATTTGATAAGGACACAATCCATTCATAAGAACATCATGCCCATGACCTCTTTTAAACTAATCAACTCCCAAATGCCTTCACATTAGGAACTAGGGCTTCAAAATAGGAATTCAGTCCACAGCATCCATTATACAGCAAGCAAATGCATGTGAGCACATGCCTATCTGTGTCTGGAGATCAGGAAATAGCTACCTTGGAAGCATTTCAGTTTATCTTTTAGAACTTAGCCTCTACATTGGGTTCATCTGCTCACTAGAAATAGTAATATTCTGGCAAGGTATTGCATCTGTATACTGTATTTGAGTGGTTCTTGTAATGGTCTTACTAATTCCTCAAGAGCTATGGTTTTATCATAAACTGTAACATGATATCCAATATGAACTTTTCATAAAAACCTGTCTATGAATATTTACCGTTCATAAACATAAACACCCACATCCACATAGCTGGGCTATTTCTCTTACTTTAAGATCAGTATTATCATGTTATTTGCATTAAAAATATACAAATCCAATTATTCAAATACTGAAGGCATTTTGATTTACAAAAGGAGTTACACCACCCTCCACACAGAAAACAACCCTAAAACTCCCTCTTCAATATCGCTTAAAAGGGGGTGGGGACGCCACATGGGCCTTCCTCACGAGTTGGGGTCCAGGGAGATGGAAAGGGGTCTCCGGGGAAGACGATTTGGGGTCTTTCTGGATGCTGGTGGCAATTCGCAGAGCCAATCTCCTGAGGCCCTGGGGTGTAGGTAAAAATCTGCTCTGCCCCAGTGAGACACAGAAATACCCGGAGGGAGAAGCAGGGACACCGGAGTGAGGAGCAGAAAGCACCATTTATTCCAGAAAGTGTAGAAACTTAAATACACTCGTGGACCAGTCAGATCCAAGGGTCACAAACAAAGGGGTGCTCTTTGGCAAGAGCACAGTCTATTAGCATAGAATGGGGAAGGATGGAAGGGAGGGGTTGAAGTTATAGAGAGTGCTCCTACACTTCAACATCTTTCTTTCCAAATTCCCACTCCATTTAACAGCAATCTAAAATCTTTGTTTTTCTTATCCCTCCCACCCTCTCTCCCAGCCCCACCTCCCTTAGCTCAGCCTCTGGTAAAGATGAAGTCACAACTAGATGACCTGTAGTCTGAGAATAGCCTATGAGTGTTTGGCCTTTATAAGGTGTTGAAAAATTTGAATTAGTTGCCAATATTTGAAAGTCGGGCTATTTCATGTTAAAATTGAGATATCTCAGTTTTAGCTGATTTGACAGTTTTGGTTGATTTGACAAACCAAAAGACCTGGTGACCCTACACTTCATTCTCATCTGATACTTTTCACTCTGGTCCAAAGCAGTTAGTTAACAGCTCCCCCTCCTCAGACATTCAAATTGGCCATCTCTGGAGTGATCAGAGTATGGTTTGCTTTTCCTGTTTGCATCAGCCACCTCAGACATGAAAAACATACTCATGATGCTATATTCTTTAAAAGATTGGGAATGTGAGTATGTAAATTGATGGCTGGAAGTACTTATAATTTAATTGTTTCTATAACTTTCAAATCAACAAATAGTGAAAACCTCTGCTCCTTAACCATCAACATGGTGGTGGAGGTTTTGGTGGTCACACCTCCTCTCTAACTCTGTGTTGGTGCACCCATTAGTGCACTTTGGACAATTCAGGAAGAAGTTAGCCTTCCTCAGGGACAAAGGGAAAAGGCTGACACTTGATTCTTCTCTGTCTAAATCTGTCACACGTTCTCCTTCACCCAACCCCATGAAATTCTGCCTCACTCATGCTTAACATTTTCATGTTTGTATATATAGTAGTATCAAGGCCTCCATTTTCCTAGAGGGTCTCTATGATAGAAACTTTTCTGGTTTTTTTAGCCATACACAATATACTGACTTGCTCTGAAATTCAGTATATAATTGTTTCTTCATAGGATAGCTGCTGAGGCATTTTAAGCTAATATAAGTATTTGAGCAATGATGTTTCCTTAAACATTAATAAACCTAAACTGAAACCCAACAAACTTATGACAAAAGGAAGCAGCAAAGAGCTGTAACTACTTACCTGGGTTCTCAGAAAGAGCAGTAGGAGAGAGAAGGAAGTTACAGGTTAAGAGCAGAGATACAAAGATCCAGGAATAGATAGCATAATAAAAAATATTAATGCATAATATTTCCAGCATTTAAGTCTAGAGAGAAACAGCAAAAACCAAGAACTTCAAGGTGTAGAGTCTTGTGGATGTTTATTTATCAATCTGCTGGAAGTTAATGTCTTATAGATGCAGGCTGTGTTTTATTTTACAGAATTTGATCTCCTAGGCAACTATCTTATTACATTCACAATTTCCCACATTACCTAATTTTAAGGTATTTACAAATGTAATATCATTGCTTTAGGATAGGTACTTAGGTTTTGAAATTTAAATTTATATCAGATTTATTATAATATAACCAATTGCTGCTCCCAGAACTGTTATGATTCCACTGTATTTTCTAATATGTCTGTTATCTATTTTTTCTTTTTTAAAATTGGAGTAAAATATACATCTCATAAAATTTATTGTCTTAAACATTTTAAAATACAACTCATTACTGCTAAGTACATTTATAATGAGAGCAAACAATCTCCACAATTCTTTTCAAGACAAGTCTTTTAACCTCTATTAGAGATGTAACATCTTTGGGCCATATCATTTTAAATATTAATTAGCTTTTAAGAATAATAATAACAATGTCTTTTCTAAAAGGGTTGATGAATTCTTTTAATGTGCCTCAGGATTTAATCTGCTTCTTGGAATATGAAGTAATGTTTTGTTATAAGGTACTGTTAAAAGAAAAAACTTTAGACAAATTACTTATAGCAGAGTTTATCTGAACAAAGATTAGTTGTTGAATCAGGCAGCATTAGAACAGGGAGTTTAAGAGCTTTGCATCAACAGCATGAGGAGTGGGTTTTGACAAGCTGAATACAGAAGCAAAGTGAATAAATTACTTGACTGTTCTTTTTCCCCAGATGCACATCTTAGTTCAATGTCTTTCTTTTATTGATTCTTTTAATTTATTGAATTCCGAATATTATAGTCATTTTCCACATTTTGATATTGAAGGAAAATATTTCTTCCTTTCCTGTTTATCTTTCCTTTTTTAATTTCCTTCTCTATTCTTCCCTTTTCATTCATTCTTTCAGTTATTTATTTACATTATTATTATATGTGTATCAAAAATTAAGTGCCACTCTACTCCTTAAATTTTCATGTAACATAGCAGGACAGGAAATGATCTTGTGGATAGTAAAGGAACTCTGTATAACCTAAGTGTTCCCACCTGCATAAGTTATACCCATGAGGCTTCTGGACTCAACATTACTCTGCCTTTTATCCTTTCAAGGGTCACCTTTGTCAGATGTACCATCATTCATATAGCAGTTAGCTCCTCTGTCCCTCCTGGTTCCTGGAGCTGTTTTCTGTAATCCCTAATATGCCCTCCAAGTATGAACTTGGATTCCTCAAGTACCACTAATGTAAGACTGCTGGGGATCATAGATTATAGAAGGCTGATGATACGAGTGTAATTGTGGCAAAGCTGGAAAATAACTTGGCCTAAATTTTAGACATGCATTTTACTGGGAATGTATCAGCTTTCTCCATCAGAGATAATTTTTTCTAATAAACAATGTTTCTTCTAAAGCCTTGTGCTGCCCTGTTGATATTCAGGCTGATTACATATGGTTTTATGTCTAGATATTTTGAAGTCTTAAATTGCTCTGAGCCATTTAAATTCAGGGAATATGTTAGTTAATATAATGACATTTCTTTACTTTTGAACCAACAGAGAAACTATATTCATAATTTCAGAGTAAATTTAAACTTTGTAATAGTTTAACACCTCAACAGAGAAATTCTACTTCATAATTGTAAAGACTAGACAACCAGGAGGAGATGAATTAAGCTGCCCTGCAAGACTTCATTGGAATACACGCTCTCGGGCCAAATCCTCCTGTCCACCAGTGTGTCTGGGAGGAATGACGCTGGGGCTTCCATGCACAGAGAATTTGAAAAGGCCCAGTCAGGAAGGGGAGGGCTTGGGGGCAGGAAGAGAAGACCAGAGTCCTTCCTGGATAGGTCAGGAAAACCCGCTGATTGGAGGCGTGTCTACTGGTGCCCTCAGCGTCTGGCTTGCAGCTCTGCTCTGCAGCCGCTGACCGGTCCCCTTAATTGGACATTTTGGACCCTGGCCCAACCTAACAATAATGTATTAAGAATAAATCAGTGACATTTTCTGTTCTCAAAATTAATGCTATTAGTTTTAATCATCAGAATAAAGTCAGATTTTTAGAGTTCCACCAAGTGCATGATAGTCAGCTTTCCATTACTATAACATATTGAGATAGGCAATTTATTAAGAAAAAAGATATATTTTAACTCACAGTTTTTGGAGGTTTCAGTCCATGATCAATTGGCTTTATTGCTTTTGGGTTTGTGGCAGTATGTTATGACAAGAGTGTGTGTTGGAACAAATAACTCATCCCATCATGAGCCAGGAAGGAAAATGAGCAAAGAGGGACAAATTCAAGATGGAAGATTAGAGGAAGCCTGCATTTCCATTTGTTCCAAAGCTCGGGAATCAAGCTGCAGGAGTACTGCTTCTCAGTGAAGTAGGTAAATGAGGGAATTTACTGAAATTCAGTATCAGACAGAGTCTCTTGAAGACTCAGAAATGTGAGTGCATTGAGCAAAGGATAAGGAAGGGTATACTGGAGTCAAACTGGTGATGTCAGTAGCAGCAGTGCTAGTGCACGACAGGGGGAGGGATAACACAGAGCGAAACACAATAGGATAAATTGGCATGAGAAAAACCTACAGATAAGAAAAGAAACTTGAACTGAACTGATCCAGAGGCTGCACAGTGAACTGGTGTTTAAAAACATGCCCAGTGTTTCCCAAGTGAGAAGCTGAGCACTGAAGCTGAAGCCACCTTGAGGAGGCCATTCTTTAGCTTGCTGCTGTGGGAGCCTAAGAGAGCAGAACAAATATTGACATACTGCTCTGGGAAGCACACTGCATGTGGCCTAGGGTGTATTTTGTAGAACACAAGTGAAATAGGCACAGAGAAGATTGTACCCAGGAGGAACTGAGTCAGAAATACAGAGGGAAGTACAACTCACTTTGCGTTTGAGTGTGGGGATTCACATAACCAGCTGAAGAAAGGTGAGAAACTGAAGAGACAGGCATGATTATACCTAGGAACAAGGCCTTGGAAGGTTGTATTTGTGGGCACTGGAGTGTATGGGATCTGTGGAGGGTTGGCTGTCCTGCCCCACATGTGGAATTCTTGGGACACTCCTGAAATCCAGACTCTCATCAGAAATCAGCATCTGCCTGGCCTTAGAGTGTAGCAGATGGCATAAAACAAAATCCCAGAGGCCTAATAAGAACTGAGTTCCAGCCACTGAAACTCCACTCTTAGAACATCACAGCAGCCTCACCCTGGGAGTGCATCGATCTGGTCTGTCTGGACAAAACTCCAATCTATAGTATATCTCCTTTCATCCCATCTTATCCTGATGAAAAGGGAAATTGAGAACTATTTCAACCAGCTTCAGTTTTAATCATCTACAGCAGCTCAGTGAGCAACACAAACAGGGAAAGGGGTTATCAATTTCCTGGGCCTTGTTCTCTCTTTTGGTGCATAGCCCAAGAAGAAAGGAAAGGACAGTAGGACAGAAGCAGCAATGACCATCCATTCTCATTGACAGTTTTGATCACCTCAGTGGGAAATTTTTCATTAAGAATTATTTTTTTGCTTGCTTTCTTTGTTTTCTTTCCCTCTCTTCCTCCTTCCCTCCCTCCCCACCCTCTCTTTCTTCCTCTCTCTCTCTCCTTCCTTCCTTCCTTCCTTTCTTTCTTTCTTTCTTTCTTTCTTTCTTTCTTTCTTTCTTTCTTTCTTTCTTTCTTTCTTTCTTTCTTTCTTGATGTCTGATTGTTCCATGGATATCCATACACAAACATAATTATGGTTTTCACCTTCATTTTTACTTTTTTTTGATATTTTTCTTTGTCTTGTGTTTTTAGGGTTAAGATTTTCTAGTTTTTGTTTCTTTTTCTTTCCTCTCACTAACAGCCAAATACTCTTCTCTTTCCCTCTCTTTTACTTTTTTTCTGTTTATTTTTTCTCCTCCTCCTTTATAGCCATAACTTGCTACATCTCTTCCATATTCTCTGTTCACATTTTGAACATTCTAAATGTTGTATTTTCTTTTCTCTTAATGAACTGTATTCTTACCATCTTTTAGAATTCTTTGGTTTATGTTATTCCTGTCCCTACCACTCATATTGTTGTAGTTATTAATGTTGTGGGTGGCACAGTCAACACCTTCCATTTACTTTAATGCCAGATCTACTTCACTGCTATTTATTGCTTTTTCTATTTGCAATTGCCTACTCTGCCATTCCTGTTTTGGTGGTAATTTGTGTTGGAGATGTCATAGATATTAATGCTGTATGTCATTTGCTTTTGTTGCTGCTATTTTTATTCCCTTTTCTGTGAGGTGCTGGGAATCTATAGAGACACTAAACATTTATAGGTTAGAGACTTTGTTGCTAATCTAAACCCAGCCACTTTGCTCTCATGAAAATTAACCAAACTTGAACTTCATCAATACTTTAATACAAAGACTAGAAAATTAAAAAACTCAAATTGACCTGACCCAAAGCAGGTCAGGTTCTACTGGTAAAATCCATTTCTATAGCAAAAACAGAAAGAATTAACACAAACATTGTGGATACCATACCTCTGAGTTGTTTCAATCTAGATCACCTTAGGACACAGGCAAAATAAGACTGTGGCCTAAAAACTCCAACATATAAGTGTGGAAGAGAAATTAATGCTAACAGATGTATACAGCTCAACACAGGAATACAAAAACATGAAAAAAAACTAAGTGCATAATTTGAAAGTTCATAATTCATTAGCAACTGACTCCAAAGATATTGAAGTGGATGAAATATCAGATAAAGAATTCAAAAGAATGATTATAAAGATGTTCAATGAATTCCAACAGAATACAAAAAAACAACTGAACAAATTAAGGAAGTCAGTATAGGATATGAATGGGATATTCAGCAAGGAGATAGAAATACTGAGAAAGAATTGAACATACAGTTATTTCATACTAGACAAAGATGCCAAAAACATATGTTGGAGAAAAGACAGCCTCTTCAACAAATGATGCTGGGAAAACTGGAAATCCATATGCAGCAAAATGAAATTAAGCCCCTATCTCTTACCATGCATAAAACTTAAAGGGGATAAAGGACCTAGAAATTAGGCAAGAGGGCTGGGGTTGTAGCTCAGTGGTAGAGCGCTTGCCTACCATGCATGAGTCACTGGGTTCGATCCTCAGCACCACATAAATATAAATAAATAAAATAAAGATATTGCATCCATCTACAACAAAAAAAAAAATTAAAAAAAAAAAAAGAAATTAGACAAGAGATCCTAGGCCTAATAAAAGAAAAAGTAGGCCAAAATCTGTATCATGTTGGATTAGTGCCCGATTTCCTTAACAAGACTCTTATAGTGCAAGAAGTAAAATCAAGAATCAGTAAATGGGATGTATTCAAACTGAAAAGCTGCTTCTCAGCAAAAGAAACAAATCAGTGAAGTGAAGAGAGAGCCTACATATTGGGAGCAAAGTTTTGCCACACACACATCTGATAGAGCACTAATCTCCAGGATATGTAAAGAACTCAAAAAAATTTAATACCAAAAAAAACCCCAATCAATAAATGGGCTAAAGAGCTGAACAGACACTTCTCAGAAGAATATATACAATTGATCAAGAAATATATGAAAAATGTTCAACATCTCTAGCAATTAAAGAAATGCAAATCAAAACTAAGATTTCATTTCACGCCAGTCAGGATGGCAGTTATTAAGAATACAAGCAATGGTAAGTGTTGACAATGATGTGGGAGAAAAGAAAACACTGTTACATTGCTGGTGGGACTGCAAATAGGTGCAACCAATCTGGAAAGCAGAATGGAGATTCCTTAGAAAACTTGGAATGGAACAACCATTTGACCCAGCTATCCCACTCCTACTGAAAGGACTTAAAAACAGCATACTACAGTGATGCAGCCACATCAATGTTTATAGCAGCACAATTCACAATTGCTAAACTGTGGAACCAATCTAGATACCCTTTAATAGGTGAATGGATAAAGAAACTGTGGTATATATACACAATGGAATGTTACTCAGCATTAAAAGAGAATAAAATCATTGCATTTGCAGGTAAATGGATGGAGTTGGAGAATATCATACTATGTGAAGTAAGCCAATCCTAAAATCCAAAGGCTGAATTTTTTCTCTGATTAGTGGGTACTGATCCATAATGGGGGTGCATGAGGATCATGGGAGAAATGGAGGAACTTTGGATAGGGCAAAGGGGGGAGGGAGAAGGGAGGGGTCATGGGGGTACGAAACATGGTGGAATGAGATGGACATCATTACCCTAGGTACATGTATGAAAACACAAATGATGTGACTCTGTGTACAACCAGAGAAATATTGTGCTCCATATGTGTACTATAAATTGAAACGTGTATTCTGCTGTTTTTTTTTTTTAAAGAACCAAACAAATCTTGGAAATGAAAGATACAATAAATAAAATGTTCAGTTGAAACTCTTCTGCCATGCTAAAGACAGAATCTCAAAGTTGGAAGACAAAGTGGCCAGTCTTAAATATTCAGACAGCATTAAAGAAAAGAAAATAAGTAACCATGACAACAATATACAAGAACTCTGAGACAAAATTAAGAGACTCAAGTTTAAGAATCTTTGGAATCAAAGAGGAGTATGATATGCAGGCTAATGGCATTAATAACTTCTTCAGGAAAATAATAACAGAAAAATTTCCAAGCCTTGAGAATGAGATGGACATCCAGATCATGCATATGCAGGATGTTTGAAAATTGAAAAAAAATGGAAAAAAGAATCTCTCCAAGACACATTAGAATTAAAATGCCTAACATACAGAAGGAGGATAGAATTTTCAAGGCCTCAAGAGAAAACTATTCAATCACAATTAGAAATAATGCAATCAAAATTACTTCTGATTCCTCAGCACAAACTTTAAAATCCAGGAGAATTTAGAATGATGTTTTCCTGAAAGAAAATAACTGTCAATGAAAATTGCTATGTCCATCAAAGCTACCCTCCAGAATCAAAAACCAACCAAGATAAGCAGAAATGAAAAGAATTCATGACTACTAACCTGGCACTATAGCTAATCTTTAAAGAAATAATTCACACAGAAGAAATAAAAAATAAACCAAAGAGCTCACAAATGTTATTTGAAGAACTAAGGAAATGAGAGACATGATCAAATTAAACATTAGAAATAGATCAAAATGGCAGGAACTGATAAACATTTCTCTGTAATAACATTGAATGCAAATGGTCTCAACTCTCCAATTAAAAGAACAAACTAGTATGATCCATCTATATGTTGTTTGCACGAGACTCACTTTATAGGCAAAGACCAGTGGAATGTGTGGAATGTGATACAACATTGATACAACATTCAAGTAGGGCCTGAAAACAAAGAGGAATAGGTACTCATACCTGACAAAGCAGATTTCAAACCAAAATTACTCAGAAGAGACAAAGAAAATCATTTTTTACTAGTAAAAGAAATAATCCAACAAGAAGATATAATGACAGTAATTATGTCCCAAATGTTTGTACACCTAATTACATGGAACAGACATTACTTGAATTAAAGACTCAGATGGACCTCAGCACAGTAATATGGGTTATAACAACACACCTCTCTCACCAATAGGTCAACCAGACACAAACTCAGTAAAGATTCTTTGGACCTGAAAAATATTGAAATCAAATGGACTTAATAGACACCCGTAGAATGTTATCTAACAAAAGCTGAATATAGTTTCTTCTCAGCTGCTCACAGAACCTTCTCCAAAATAGGACATATTGTAGTCTACAAAGCAACTCTTAGCAAATACAAAATAATTGATATAATTCCTTGCATCTTATTGGATCATAATGGAATGAAATTAGAAATCAATACCAAAAACCCTATAGAAACTATATATATAAATGGAGATTGAACAATATACTTTAGAATGATGAATGAGTGATAAAAGAAATGAAAGGAGAAATTAAAAAATTCTTAGAATCAGATGAGAATAGTGATACAACATTCCAGAACCTGTGGGACTATGAAGGAAAATTTAGTTATGAATGCCTACATAGGAAAATAAGATTCCAAATAAATAACCTAATGATACACCTCAAGGCCCTTAAAAAAAGAAGAGCGAACCAATTCCAAAACCACAGAAGGAAAGAAATAATTAAGATCAGAGCCAAAATCAATAAAGTTGAGAATAAAACAATCAATGAAACAAAGAGTTGGTTCTTTGAAAAGATAAAATTGATAGGCCCTTGGTCAAACTAACTCCCCCAAATGTATATATAGAGAGAACTCAAATTAATAAAAGTATAAATTTAAAAAATGGAAAAATACCACAGACATCACAGACAACCAGTGGAGGGATCATTAAGAACTATTTTGAAAACTTATAGTACAATAAATTGGAAAGCCTAGAAGAAATGGATACATTACTAGACATACAAGTCCTGCTAAAACTGAATCAAAAGGATATAGAAAAACTAAACAGATCAATAACTAGCAATGAGATAGCAGCAGTAATAAAAAGCCTCCAACAAAGAAAATCCAAAGACCACATGGATTCTCAGCTGAATTCTATCAGGCCTTTAAAGAACTAATGCCAATGCTCCTTGACTTATTTAATGAAATAGAAAGGAGTGGACCACTTCCAAATTCATTCTATGAAGTCAGTATCATACTCATACCCAAACCAGATAAGGATACATCAAGAAAAGAAAACTACAGACTAATATCCCTGATGAACTTAGATGTAAAAATCTTAATAAAATATTAGCATATCATATTCAACAACATATTAAAAAGATTGTACATCATGACCAAGTTGGTTTTATCCCAAGTATGCCAGAATGTTTTAACATATGCAATTCAGTAAATGTAATTTATCACATTAAATAAATATAATTAAGGACAAAAATCACTTAGTCATCTAAATAGATGCAGAGAAAGCCTTCAACAAATTTTAGCACTCATTCATGATCAAAACACTGAAAAACTAAAGATAGAAGAAACCTACCTCAACATCGTAAAGGCTATATATGACAACCTGAAAGCCAACATCATAATGAATAGGGAAAAACTGAAAGCATTTCCTGTAAAATAAGGAACAAGATAAGGATGTCTACTCTCACCCCTCCTATTCAATATAGTACTAGAACTTCTAGGCAGAGCCATTAAGTAAGGAAAGGAAATAAAAGAGATAAAAATAGGGAGGAAGAACTCAAATTATCACTGTTTGCAGATGATATGATCCTATACTTAGAAGATCCAAAACACTCCACCAAAAGACCGCTAGCAGGTTATAAAATCAACATACAAAAATTAATAACTTTCTTACATACCAATAATGAATCTGCTGAGAAAGAAATCAGAAAAACAATCACATTCACAGTAGCCTCAAAACAAAACACCTCCAGCAACAACAACAAACATAGTAATAAATCTAACCAAGGAGGTGAAAGTCCTCTACAATGAAAACTATGAATATTGAAGAAAAAAATTGAAGACACAAGAGGATGGAAAGACTTCCCATGTTCACAGATAGGCAGAATTAATATTGTTAAAATGGCCATATTACCAAAACTAGTATATAGATTTAATTCAATCCCCACCAAAATCCCAATGACATTCTTCCCAGAACTAGAGAAAACAGTTCTAAAATCAATGTGAAAACATAAAAGACCAGATAATAAAAGCAATTCTAAGCCACAAAAGCAATGTTGGAGTTATCACAATACCTGGCTTAAAATTATACTACAGAGCAATAGTAACAGGAGTTGCATTTTACTGCCATAAAAACAGATGCATAGACCAATGATACAGAATTGAAGACACAGAGACAAACCTACACACCTATAGTTATCTGATCCTTGATGAAGGTGCCAAATCCATACATTGGAGAAAAGACACATTTTAAATAAATGGTGCTGGGGAAAACTGGTTATCCATCTGTAGAAGAATGAAACTAGACCCTTATCTCTCACCTTGCATAAAAGTTGACTTAAAGTGGATCAAAGACCAAGAAATTAGACCAGAAACTATGCAACTCCTAGAAGAAAACATTGGGTCAATACTTCAACATGCAGGCACAGGCAACAACTTTCTCATTAGGCCCCATAAAGCTCAAGAAATAATGACAAGAGTTAATAAATGAGATGTTATCACACTAAAAAACATTTGCACTCCTGACAAACCCCCAAATTAAAAAAAAAATAGCAATAGCACCCCCACAAAAAAAAAAAAAAACACAGAATGGGAAAAATATCATTGGTAGCACAATTCACAATAGCACAATTCACAATAGAACCGGCCTAAGATGTTTGTCAATGGATGAACGAATAAAGAAAATGTGGTATATATACACAATGAAGTTTTATTTGGCCATAAAAAAGACTAAAAAAGAATGAAATGATGTTATTTGTAGGAAAATGGATGTAACTTGAGAATATTATGTTAAGTGAAATAAGCCAAACTCAGAAGGCCAAGGGTTGTCCTCTCATATGTGGAGGCTAGAAACAAAAAAGGAAAATAAAAACGGGGGCAGAGGGTGGCAAGGGACAAGAATCTCATGAAAACCAAATGGAGACCAATAATGGAGGAGGAAAGGGAAAGGAGAAATGGTGGGGAATGACAGTGGCCAAATTATGTTATAGTATGTACATGTATGAATATATAGCATATTCCACCATTACATACAACTATAATGCATCAATAAAAATATGAAAAAAACTGAGAAATAAAAATAAAATTAGTTTGAGATTAAAAAGAAAGGAGCAAAGGAAAGGCCAGGGTTCTACTATCTTCTTTAAGGCACATTCCCCAGTGATTCAAAGACCTTCCACTAAGACCCCACTTCTTAAAGATTCTACCACCTCTTAATACTTTTCTGGGGTTCAAGATTTTAACCAATGGGCTTTTGGGTAATATTTAACCTATAACAAAGTAACTATGAATCCAACTAGCTCAAAATGTACCTATGGTTCTATTTTCAATGTTCTAATATAGCTCAATATTACTTTTTTAAAAACATTTTCATTATTTAAAAACCTAAAATATACTATAACTCCACTATCCTAACAAAATAGTTTTACTTTTTCTTATTTCAGATTGATGTAACTGCCCTTAAAGCAAACAAGTTTGTTTTAAACTTCTTGAATCATTTGATCGCAAACATTTACACAGATGTATTATAGTTAATATAGTTAATAATTTAATAGATGTCTAATATTCTAGTGTAAAGTGTCATTCATTTAGCCCTTCCTTTTGTTCAATGTGTAGCTTGTTTTCAATATTTCTAAACATTTACTTTTAATTTCATTAACAAATCTGAACATCTTATTAGATATTTATTAATGTTGCCCTCTTGTATTAATGGTCTTTTTCATCTCATTTCGCTCACCTAGTTAGTTATAATTTGCAGGCATTTAAAGATGTTTGAGAATCAATATACATCAACATAATGAAACATTTTATTTATAATACTCAACATATTATCTTCTATACATTACTCTAGCTCTTAATTTTTCTTTCTTATAACATGCTATAAAATAACAACATGATAGGTGGGTGTTGTGGCTCAGTGGTAGAGCACTTGCCTGGCATGTGTGAGGCATTGAGTTTGATCCTCAGCACCTCATAAAAATAAATAAATCTAATAAAGGTATTGTGTCCATCTACAACTAAAAAAAAAAAAGACAAACTGACATTGTAAGGCTGATGAACTAATCAAAACTACATAAAGTACTACTGCAATTTTAATATTCATTGTTAGCTCCATGAATTAACTTCCTAAATATTGTGGTTTTTTAATTGAAAACAACA
This sequence comes from Geosciurus inauris, assembly GCA_004024805.1. Classification (NCBI taxonomy): domain Eukaryota; kingdom Metazoa; phylum Chordata; class Mammalia; order Rodentia; family Sciuridae; genus Geosciurus; species Geosciurus inauris. Next base: position 120,993 of record PVHX01003841.1, on the reverse strand, counting down.
TTCCTAAGGAAGAGTCACAGTCCTGAAGAATCCTACATTAGTGATTATGTCCCATTTCTCCAGCTCCTTACTATGGCTGTGTCTGACCTGCTGCTGTGGAGGGCCTCATTTCTGCATCCAGAGGCTTGTCATCTGCAATAACCACCTGGGGTAGTCCTCAACTTTATCTCATGGCTAAACGTTTGCCTTTCCATATCACTTGGTTATTTCAAACAGTCTTGAAGCAATTGTTCACTTAGAGTGTTCACAAGTACCAAATTCCACGCAGGAGCCACTTGTTTCATTTGCGCATGTCTTCTTGGGCTACCATAATGGACTACCACAAACTAGGTCAGCTTAAAAAAGAGAAATTAATCCTCTCATAGTTCTGGAGGCTAGATGTCTGAAATCAAGATGCTGGTTAGGGTCCTATTCTTTCTAGAGGCTCCATGGAACAATTTGCCTCATGCCTTTCTCTTAGATTCTGGTATTGCCACAGACCTTGGTGTTGGCAATTCTTTGGCATGTAGACATGTCACTCTAATCTCTTTTTCCATTGTCCATAAGACATTCTTCCTGTGTGTTTTCACACCATCCTCCTCCTGCTTCTCTTCTAATAACCATACTAGTTATATTGGATTAGGGCCTACTTTAATTTAATATGACCTCATCTTAACCTGGTTGCATCTGTCAAGACCTTATTCCAAGTAAAACTACATTTGCAAGTATTGGGGGTTAGTGCTTCAATCTATTTTTTTTTTTTTTTTTTGCAACATGGTTCAACCCATAAAAGTTGGCTTAAGAAAAAACTAATGGTTTCCAAAGAATAAATGTTTTCAGAATTAACTCTGTGGGTAAAATCTGCCCAGAACCCAAAGTAAGATTACTATCAGGAGAACTTGAAAATTCTCAGCTTTACTGCCCACTCAATTTTTAAGCTTCAGCTTGATTCTCCTTTTCAATTCAAGGCTATCAAATAACACTGTGGATCTTTGATACAGTAGTATAATTTGTAATATGTACCTTAATCTTTGAGTCAATATTCTTTTGTCCTATACCCAATTGGCTCATATGTTTTCTCACAAAGTTGCACTATTTTAAGGTAATATATATTTTTGGTATCCTCCTAAATTTTCTATCACAGTGTTAGAAACATATAAGACCCTAATAGTCACGTATTTGTTGACAATGAAATGCTTCAAGGCAAGTTGATCAGATGGCCAGTAGTTATTCTTCTCAAAGTATCCAAGTATTGACTCATCTTTCCAGTCACAATTAAGGTGTCCCTTCTTTTGAAACTATTTCTCTATTCTCTAAGATGGAGTCACTTTCCCCCTGTCCCTTATAAGCTTGTGCTTATCACACTGTATTTTAATTTCCCACTGACTCATCTCTCTCCTACTGGGTTGTGAGTTCCCCCAAGGCAGAGACTGTGCTGTAACATTGTTGAATCCTCAGTGTCCAGAACAGTGGCAGGCTGTAGTTGGCACTCAATACATAATTGTGGCATTAGTTCAACAAGTGACTAAACACCAGGATGAATCATTCTCACTCCCCTAGCTTCATTCTCCCAATATGTAAAATGAAGGTGGAAAAAGGTTGATGTTTAATAGAGCCTGCCTCTGATTCCAGCTGAGGTTACATAAACATGGATGTGGTTAGACAACTGTACCAATATATGGAACCTTCCTTTCAGTGCAGCTTAGAGAACTGTGACTAAGCTATTGGTCTTTGCTGTGGTTCTGTCCAGGTTGGCAGAGGGCTCTACCCTGGAGCTCAATTTTATGCAGGGTCTGAGGAGGAATCCGTCTGACATTGTTAAAGTTCAAGTGCATAAAATGCCAGGCCTGACAAGACAAAAAGATATGCTGCTGGTAACAAATAAATAGGAGCCAAGAGGCACAATAGTCAACTTCCATCAATTTATTTCCATCTGTTCATATCCACTTAACTACCCTGAGTTTATTTAGAGACAATTATCCATGGCAACAAACTACATCAGTCCCTCTGAGGAGTTTGTAATTTTTTCATAAAAAAGGCTCAGTGAAAATTCAAAACCAAGAAATATCATAGTGTAATTCCCAAACTAGTTATTGTTAATTACAAAATAAAATTAAACCTGCTGAAGGGGAAGACCTCTACTCTTTTATAAAGGCATTAGGAGGGAGAAGCCTAATTTTCTTCAGAAAGACTCATCTAGAAGATTGTGGATAAAAACAACAAATCATACTCAGCTACTGTTTTTGGAAATCCTAAATTTCTTTACCTTATCTGAGGAAAGTCAGAATTTAGTACTGTCAATCATAAGAACAAATCAAAATATTGATCTTTCTCCTTGGTGCTGTAGAAACGATTCTTCATGGACCTTTTTGTGTAAATTTAGTTCATTTCTTCCACCCAAGGTATTTTACCAACTAATTAGTTGGGCAAGAATGTACCGAACCTATAATTAAGTTTAATGTAACTTCCAGCAAATGTTCAATCCAGTCTCGTTGGGCACGTCAACTGGAATCTTTGCCAATACTGCAAACTCTACGCACATACCAATGGAATCGTCTTCCCTCCGCAGTTCCTTGAGCTACTGCTAACTATTTCAGAAGTGCCTCACCAGACCTCTGGACATCCTGAGGGGAAACTTTGAAGTAGTTGTTGTAGCTGTCTTTTCTTTTGGAGCGTTAGCATGTTACTTAGTATTTTATTACTAATCAAGAAGACATCACTTTTTTCCCTTATTTTTGTTAGTATAAGGATTGAACCTAGGCCCTTACAGCATGCTGAGCACATCCTAGCTTCATCCTAGCCTCCTGAAGAGATCACTTATTTATCAAAAACTCTGTTCTTCACTAATTTTCCAAGGTCCATTTTATTCTTATCACTCTACTGGCGACCACTGTCCTTTGTGGTGTTCTGATTTTATTAATTTCTACAATACTTTCCTAATTGATTTCTTTCACTTATTTTGCCATGTCACTGATTAACCTTTCTAAAATATTGTTTCAATATTAAAAACCATGTTGCTAAAACTACTTCTCTATAATCAACTTATTTTACTCCTTATTCCCATTATTAATAATTTTAAAATTTCATTTCCTAATTGTTTCTATAACTAAGAGCATTTAGATTTTATAGGGGTATTCCAGATTAAACAGTCCATCTGCTCTTAGGTACATCATAAATCTTAGGCAAACATTCAACATATAAGACAGATAAAAGCAGAAATAGTGTGGTCGAATGGGAAGAAAAGAGTAACACGTGATCAACTTGTGAGACCTTCTTTAGGACCCCGGCCAAGGGGGGCTTCCTTGTGGAACTTCTCAGGTTGCCCAGCTCCACTGGTGTGACCACTTGCTTATTACATGATCAAAAAGTATATATCATGACATCTTATCAGGGATCATTTAATTTTTTCTTATAAATATTTATTATTCACTTGCTCTATATATTCCAAGTGGTGCTAATATAATTCCTACTAAAACCTGAACTAATTATTGATAAGCAAAATGTAAATCAAATTCTGAATCTTTAAGGAAAGCATCTCCTGTACCATAGGATATATATTCTATATATGTGTGTGTTTCTGTCGTCTACTATCTGTCCATCTATCATCTGTCTATCCATATGTATACTTAAAGCAATATAAAGGCAATTCCTTCTTGGGAGTGAGGAATAAGGGGGGTACTTATGTATTGCTTATATTCCTAGTCAACTGAAGCTTTGAGCATAGTTAATCTGACAAATGTATTACTCTTAAAAACAGTGAAGTGGCATAAATTGTTTTTAAGTCATGAAATGATTGTAGTTCCTCTGAATTTTGCACATTTAAATTAAGTTTTATGTTATTTCCCCTGATACCATGTATAGCTAATTCACCAGAAAATATGCATTATACATCTACTGCATGCCAGTTAATATATTGGATGTAGTGTAAGTGAATTTTTGTCTGTGTTTATAGAGTTTAAATATACAGCATACATTGAACCGTATAACATATTTACATCAGGTCAAGCCTGTGTGTAAGGCAAGTTCACTTGTGAGATTGCTGCAAACATTTGAAAATGAAGAAATTGAATAGTAGGAATTACTTACACAAGTGACAGACTCTGGGAAGCCAAAGAGCATGGTGTGGTAACCAGGGGATTAGTGTCTGCAGGAAGCCTCTCCCACTGCCTGGGGAGAGAAGAGAAATTCTGTGTTTCGACAGCAACAGGACCACAGTTCCTCTGTTCAACAGGATACAAGGAGATGTCATAAAAGATGAGAATTGACACCATTTGATAAAATAAATGCTGTGTTCTTCAACTGTTACAATGAATATACATATTTGTGTATATATATAACCTCTTTTGCTTTTGAAATTATGATTGTATAATTCTACTGCTATATTGTGAGCTCCTATTTAGGAATAAACCCTCTGTAGGTATTTGTAAACCTCTTAGCAGGGTGTTGCTACAGGACTAGTGTGTATCTTTTCTACAGAAACTTGAAGGAGATAAACAGCCTTATTTGTGTGTACTTTTTGTATATGTATGTGTATGAGAGAGAGAGGGAGAGAGAGAGAGGAAGAGAGAAACTAGGAACTGACCTAAGAATTTCTTGAATGAATGAATCATCTAATGATCTAGAAAGCAAGAAATGAGCAGGCACCAGGACTTAGTATGGTGTGAGAGCTTTTTTTGGGGGAAGAATAGGAGCTAATTTCAAAAACCTATAATAATGATAACTTAATTTCTCCAGCAACTGAGGATAGAACATAAGGAGTCACAGATAGTTTTACTCAAATCTCCCAAAAGGGGAGAAAGGAAGAGAAAATGGAATCAATGTGGTCTATTGCCCTGAGCATTGTATATTGTACTATATTCTTCATCATTAATGTTTCTTAAAAAACAACTTCTGATGCAGACTTATTGAACCCAATTCTCATTAGAAAATCGATACTAACAAAAGTGAAAGAATTTACTGAAGTTTACACAGCAAGTAACCAATTGAGGCAACTTTGCAAGCCTTGCATGGATATCTCAAAAGAAAATATTATATAGTATACCTGTTTCTATTCATGATGCCTAAAATAACTAAAACCGGTTAGGGATCTCTGCTTCATAAAGCAGATTAGAGATCTGTCATGCAGGTGATTATCCCAAACTGTTCTCAATTGTTTGAAGTGCTTAATGGAAGAGAAACTCATATCTCACAATTAGAAAAGTCTTCTTAAGCAAACTGGACTGTGATTAGATAAGTATTAGTGTGAATATTGTTAAATCAATGTACCAATGACTGCTTTGAACTTTGAATAGCAGGGTTACCATGCAGTGGGATTGCATGCACTAGAAGTAAAGACAGGTCAGACCACCAGAGAAGTGAGTAGGAGAATCAGTGGTGTTATGAGTACTAAAATCAGATTTCACAGACTATAATTTTTTCTTAGTCATTCCTTCTGATCTTTGATCGTAGCTAGCAGAAGCAAAGCTGAAACCCTGCTGTGCATCAGAAGAAAGGCTCCCCGATTCTCTCATCAAATCAACTTTTTTTAATTTGTTGCTCTCATTAGGTTTCCAGTAGGAATTTTTCTGAGGAAGTGGTTTTGTTACAAAAGGAAAAAAAAAAAAAAGTTTAAATGCCATAAATCTAGAACACTATTTATCAGTACTTGTAGAAAAATCACTGAACTGGAGTTGGAGGCCCAGTTTCTTATTTCAGCTCTGTCTCTTAGAAGATGAGAGAATCATTTATCTTTCAGTCAGTGGGATCAGAATCTGACTATTTCATTAATCGTAGTCCTCCCAGTCCTTATGCTCTGTAATAAATGCAAGGAGAGATACATTTTGTGTCATTAATTGGTCTGTATCAGTCTTCCTTTCATGGTCATCTCTTAAGGAATTTTTAGTGTTTTTGCTACCTTATAAGAATGATTGAGCATCGTGAGAGTGGCTAGTTACGGGTTATTGACATTTTAAGATGTGGCTGTGAAATGGTATCAATGTAAGTTCCGTGTTTGATGGAGCTGCCATTTGAGCACGTGAGGAACAGTTCCAGTTCTTTCTTCCATGACATGTATTTAAGGGTGACCGTCGACCTTGTTCAAGTTATCTCAGATCAAGATATCACTGTCAGGCTCTTGCTAGGTATGTATCCACAGATTTTTTTTTTTTCATCTCCTGACCTATTTGGAAGTCTAGGCCTGGGATTATTTCCATTGTTGCCTTTGTAGTGGAGGGATCTCCAGTGGTGGCCCTAGGAGAGCTAAATGGTTTCTCAGCACTAATTGGTACATAATTTATCCAACTGACTGCATAGATGCCCATGTCAATGTCTAGATACCAAGCTCTACAGACACACAGCACAGGCATTTCTGCCTGCATGAGTGAGGACTTTTTCTATTTAATTTTAAGAATTTCATTCAGTGTGTAGTGTCTTGGCAGTGACCTGAATAAATCTCAATTAATTTTTTTTTTAAGAAACTATATTTATGATATAAAGTTACACATCTTTTGCAGGATGCAAGTCTAATTCTTTTCTTCTGGTTTCCTTTTTTATTGACAAGGCTATCTAGGGATCAATAATGAAAAATCAGCGTAGACTGTGGTCTGTAAGGAAATTATTTGTTGCCCTGAGATATGGAACACATGAAAGACGATTAAAAATTAAGAATGGGCTTTGGCTCCAAGTGATAGTGCTAGAAGGTGTTTGTGATCCATGTGATGCTTCGAGGACAGGGAGAGAAACAGTAGAATGGGGCATAGTTCATTGTTTGGCTCCTAAACTCCTCACCACCCAGCAATAACCAGGAGAGACACAAATGCTTGCTAGGACTTTATTGCTACACTATTCTCTCAATGAATACAAATTGAGTACTCTTGTGCCAGGAACTATTCTAGTCTTTGAAAAAACACAGTGTTAACAAAACATTTGAATGTTTCTAAAGTCATAAATATTAGTTTCCATGGTCAAGATTAGTATACAAATAAATACTCCGTACCATAATTACAGATGCCAGATATTGACAATTTTATGAAGACAAAAATAAAATTGGTTATGTTATAGCCCATGATAGAACAAGAGAGTTGAAAATTAATATTCTACAGAATGGTATGCGGTATTCTATGTGAAGAGATGACATTTAAGCAGAAATCAGAAAAGACAGAAAGATAATATATTTGAAAAAAAAATCGTTATTTTTACAATTCCCATTTAACTATTCTGCAGTTTGCCCATTCTTAAATATTCTCTACCTTTTCAAATGTTGGCTTTTAAGGATCTGGTTTATAATGTACCTTGGTTTTAGACAGTCCTGAATAAATTTCCCTTTTTGAGTCTAATGATCCCCTCCCTGACTTTCACTGTGCCACTAATAACCTTTTCTCTTTTTGGAGTGTAAAGAATTGGTGAGTGTGATAATGAAATGTAGTGCATGAGGAATTGTACACTCTTTCTCAGAAACAAAATATTGTACTTTTAGCAAATTTTAGTAATCTCAGCAAGACTTCCGTGAGAACTTCTTTTGTATAGAATTTTTCTTCTGGATTTATAAATGCTTATACTGAAGATTGAAAAAGTGTGTTCCACTGAAACATCTTCCAATGAGTCACAAGGGAATGGCGTTACCTCCCATCACTCCCCGACAGGGGAAGGTAATTACTAGAGATCCATGCTGATGTGGCAGACAAGCCCTTATGTGTGCCCTCAAGGATGAGAGAGAGGGTGTCATGAACTCTTTGAGCTTATTTTTAGAAGTTTTTATTGAGGTATGATTGATACAAAATGAATGGCATACGTATAAAATATATGATCTGATGTATGTGTGCAACCATAAAACTATCACTACAATCAAGATAGTGATCATATCCGTCTTCTGCCAAAGCTTCCTTCTGTCCCTTTCTAATTCCTCCTGCCTCTTCCCATTCCCTGCCTTCAGGCAACAACTGACTGCTGTCTCTCAGACACATTGGTTTGCAGTTTTTAGAATTTTACATAAACTGTTTCTCTCACTCAGCATAATTACTGTTGAGATTCATCTATGCTTTCACATGTATAAACAGTTCTTTTTTTATTACTAGTTAATATTCCATCATGCCAATTTATACCAGTTTGTTCATTCATTCACCTGTCATAGATAGGAGTTTTTTTTTTTTTACTTTTTTTTTTTTTTTTAACAGATGTGGAATATGCTTTCATTTCTCTTGGATCAAACTAGGATTAGAATGGCAGGATTCATACATTAAGTGTTAACAAACTGTTAAACTGTTTTCCAGAGTAATTAAACTATTCTACCAGCAGCATAAGATCCTTCTAGTTCTTCTAAAAACTTGTCAGCATTTGCAATGGCCAGTCTTTTAATTTTAGCCATCCTAATAGGTGCATATTGTATCTCATTATGCTTTTTTTTTGGTACTGCAGATTGAACTCAGGGGCACTTGACCACTGAGCCACATTCCCAGCCCTATTTTGTGTTTTATGTAGAGACAGGGTCTCACTGAGTTGCTTAGCACCTCGCCATTGCAGAGGCTGGCTTTGAACTAGTGATTCTCCTGTCTCAGCCTCTCAAAGTGCTGGGATTACAGGCTTGTGCCACTGCGCCTGGCTTCATTATCTTTTAATATGCATTTTTTAATGACTACTGATGAAAATTTTTTTCATGTGCTTATTTGCCATTCATGTATCATCTTTGATGAAATGCCTGTTCCACCCTTTCACTGATTTATTTTTTCATCAAGTTTGGAGCTTTCCTTATTCTGGATGCAGGTTCCTTTACCAAATATGATTTGCAAATACTTTATATAAGGCTGTAACTTATGTTTTCAGCCCATTAACAGTATCTTTCAGAAAACAGAAATTTTAAATCTTGAAGTCTAATTTATTCATTTTTGTTCTATAGATAATGCTGCTAGTGTTATTTCAAAGAAGTACAAGTGTAATGCAAACAGATTCTCTTCTATAAATTTTTATGTAAAAGCTTTATCATTGTTGCTTTTACATTTATATTTATGATGCATTTTCAGGTTTTTTTTTTTTTAAAAAAAAACAGTTTCAAGTATGTAGTATCACAATTTTATTTTTCTTTGCTTTCGGCTTCTCTTTTGGCATATGCATGTTCAGTTCTCCTGGCAAAACTTGTTGCAAGACTGTTCTTCCTGTTGGATTGACCTTGCCTGTTAGATGTTAGTGGTACATAGCTCTATGCTTTTGATTACCCCAAGTACTCCATGTAGGTGGAATCATAATAGCTTTGTTTTCTTAGGACTGATTTATTTCCTTTAGCATAATGTCCTTAAGGGTCATCCATGTCCTAGCATGTTGTATAATTTCCCCTTAACATTCTATTGTATGAATATACTATATTTTCTTTATCCATTCTGTCAATGGACATTTGAATTTCTTCTACCTTTTAAATATTATGGATAATGTTGCTACAAACATAAATATTTGGTATCCAAATATTCCCTTAAGACCCCATTTTTAGTAATTTGGGGGTATATTCCCAGAAGTAAGATTGCTGGATCATAAAATAAGTCCATTTTTAGTTTTTTTAAGACCCATCATGTTATTTTCCCCAATAGCTATACTATTTTACATTCCCACCAACAGTGGGATGGATTCCATTTCTCCTCTTCTTTGTCAACATTTTCCTTTTCCTTTTTAATAGCAGTCCCCTACAGGGTGAGGTGAAATCTCATTCAGTTGTCATTTGCACTTCCCTAGTGATTAGTGATGTTTAACATTTTTTCATGTTATTGGTCTTTCATTTATATTATTTGGAGAAATGTCAATTCAAGTTCTTTGCCCATTTTTGAATTCAGTTGTTTTCTGTTGTTCCTGATGAGTTTCAGGATTCTATATATTTTGTATAATAATTCCTTAGAAATATGATTTACTAATATTTTCTCCCTTTTTGGAGATTGTCTCTTCACTCTATTGACTTTTTGCTTTGTTTTGAAGAAGTTTAGTTTGATGCTATCTCATTTGTCTATTTTTGCTTCTCCTCTGTTCTGGGGTCTTATTCAAGAAATACTTGCTTAGTCCAATGTCATGGTAGCTTCTTTATGTATTCTTCTAGTGATTTCAAGTTTTCAGTCCTAAATTTAAGTATTAAATTCATTATGAATTAAATTTTATATATGGTGTAAAGGAGGTCTAATTTTATTCTTCCACATGTAGATTCATTGAGAATATCTGACTTTCTGCCTGTGAACTTTTGACTTTTTTGAGGAATGCATTTGTCTCATATGACGTGACACTGAATATTTGATTCTTCTCAAACTATCCTCATTGAGTATTGGCACAGGAGCTAGTATATAATTAACCCAGCTTCTTTTAACTTGGTTGACATATCCCAAGACTTTATCTATATTTTCCATAATTTATAATCATATTGTCCTCCAGAACTAAAAACTACCTTCTGCCTTAAGAAATATAAAAATACCTTGTCTTTACTATTCTTCATTCCATTCGCTCTTCTCCTTTTAGATTTATTGTAAGAAAAAAAAAAAGATTAAGTAGCAGAAAAACAAGAGGAAAAAAATTACAGAAACTGATCCTTAAATGATTAATTCATTAATATTATTAAGCACTGATGTAAAATAGTGGTTTGATTGCTTACTTGATGGAAAGGAAGAGAGAAGTAGAGAATAAAAATATAGGACCAGAAAAAGTATCTAAAGTAAAGAAAAATAAAAACATGGAGAATATAGCAAAAGCATAGAATCCTATGGAATATGTGAAAAGTTTAACATGTATGTAGGAAGAATCCTTGATGAAGAAGCAAGAAGCATAGAAAGAATGGGAAAAGGCACTCTTTGTAGAAAGATTGCTTAAAAAAAATTAAACTAATTAAAGACATTAGTCCAGTGTTTAGCAAATCCCAGAAAAGATTAATACCAGAAAAACACTGCCAGATATTTTATAATAAAGTGACTGAAAACCAAAACAAGAGATCTTAAATGATGCCATTGTATGGGTAGTGGATATTCTTTAACTTCAAAGAGCAAAAACATACTAACAATATTCTTAATAAGGGAGTTAAAAGAACTAAAACAAAAATCTCACGTTCAGAGAACTAAAACAAAAATTGGCAACATAGAAAATTATGCCTGGTTGATAATATCCCTCAAAGTGAAGGTGAGTTTATTCACTTAGCTGTCTCAGAGTCAACTGTCACAGGATTGTGGTGCTATGTTCAAGAGAGAGGGACCACATTCACCTAACTCACTCCGTATATGGTTATAATTTCATTTTCTTATCAGTTATTAACCTCCCACAATACTTAGTTTATAAATTAAACTTTACCAAAGGTATATATGTATACCCAGGAAAAACAAAGCAGTATATTAGGTTGTAAACTATATGGGTTTTAGGTAAACACTGGGAATCTTGGAACATATCCTCTGAGGATAACAGGAAAATAATGATATTCATTTTGCTACTTATTCAATAAATATTCTTTGAGTATTTTAAAAAGAGTGAAGGTGAGTGAAGTTGTTTTCAACACACACACACACACTCTGTTAGAAGACCCATACTAAAATAACAAAGTGTTTAGCATAAGAAAAATCATCTCAGATTGAAATACAATAAAGAATGAAGAGTATCAGATTATTTTTGTGAATGAATAGGATCTAATATTGACTTCTTAAAATGATAATAATGGTTTGTAGGGTGGTGTGTGTGTGTGTGTGTGTGTGTGTGTGTGTGTGTGTATTTATAGTTTTTCTTGCACTAAAATGGCATAGTTGAGTATTGTGACAGAGATCGTATGGCCTACACCACTTAAAATATTTTCTCAGTCCTCTGTAGAAAACATTTACTGCCCCTATACTGTACATAATCTTACTATTTCAGAAGGCTGATTGATTACTTGTGATACAACAAAGGCATGCTATTTTGGCCATTGAAAGAGGATTCTGGTAAATTAACATATCTGTATTCTAGGGCTAGAACTAAAGCCAGGAATTAGTGAAGTGTAATGGACGAGCCTTGGTCAGAACCAGGAGAGTCTACTTAGGTGAAAGTTAGCTGGTGTTGATAAATCAATTTTCTGCTCCAAAGCTGCTTCATCCGGAAAACAGAAATAAAATCACAATATCTGTCTGTTCGAAAGCTCACACAATATAATAACATATATGATGTAGTTCAATATAAGAATTATAATGATAATGAAAAATGATATTGAATGTATAGGCATTAACATGACATTTAATTAAGAAAAGATATACATGGCAGAGTTTAAATACAAACCACAAATCTCTACATACTTACAAATTGGACCTCTTTGATTTATTTCATTCATCTTAGTTGGTCTTTCCCACAATTGATCAGAATAATCATCTAATTAATTTGGCCTATAACAAAATCTATTATAATATCTTTATGCTTCTAGTGAAATTGACCAAATCAATCATCATATTATGCACATGTATGAGAATGTAACCACAACTATCACTATTATGTATAACTATAATGCACTAGTAAACATATATTTAGAAATTTATGCTCCTTCTTCTCCTTTCATTTATGCTCCTTCTTCTCCTTTATTTTCTTTCTCATTTTTGCCGCTATTTATTGAGCACTTATCTGTTTATCATGTACTTGTTAAATATTTTCTGTACAAAGGAATGATATTCATATAATGATAATCCTCATTTTAAAGATGTTTAAACATTTTTTAAATATTTTATTTTTTGAGTTTATACAATTCTTAAGTGAAAGAACAAAGGTTTAAAGGCAGGTCTTCTGAGTTTACATGTTGCACTATGGTTATGCATCATTTCTCTCTTCCTGAATTTTTGCATAGAGTGCTTGAGATTCTTGATTTATCCCTCTTAATATTTTATGTGCATATTTAGATCAGTTCTTTGACTGGAGTAAACCCACAATAAAATTCAGTGATAGTAATGATGTAAATTTAAAGTGAATAAATGAATTCATGATGGTTTCTTGGGTTATAAAATTGGGAAATTCTGTGGTCAATAGGTTTAAAGAATACCACATTGAACAGATTTCCTCACAGAAGGACTTTTTGGAGATATTAAAAAGAATGTGTATTGTAAATCTAGTAGAGTTGATACACCGTGGCATGCAGCATTCACTAAAGATGTTTGAGAACAGAATTCACTTTTCAGGTAAACATCTTGGATTTCATGAAGTGTAAAGTAATTTATAATAGGAAATATATTTAAAAATTGTTAACCAGTTATACTTTTTTTTTTTTGGTACCAGGGATTGAACTCAGGGATACTCCAAAACTGAGCCACATCCGCAGCCCTATTTTATGTTTTATGTAGAGACAAGGTCTCACTGAGTTGCTTAGCACCTCACCATTGCTGAGGTTGCCTTTGAACTCGTGATTCTCCTGTCTCAGCCTCCCAATGTGCTGGGATTACAGGTGTGTGCCACCGTGCCTGGCTAATCAGTTATACTTTTAAGTAGTGAATGAAAGATATAGAAAATAGGCCTCAAGGAAATTATCTTCCTGTTCCTCTACCTGCCCTCCCTTCCCACCCTAACCAAGACTCCTCCAATTACCTGGCCCTGCCCACCAAAAGAGCCCACCAAAAATAACTAACTTCTCCCATGACTTGGCTCTGCTAAGGTGCTATAAAGCCCAGACCCTTTTGGTGGCCCACCACCATTTCCCCCCAAACTATTCAACTTTTTTCAACAAGTAAATTTTTTTTAAAAATTAGGCATTTTTAGAACAGAGGATAATTTGTTATGATATAATGATGTAGAAAATGCAATATTTATGCTAAATATGTGTTCCCCATAATTCATGCTTTGGAAATATCTTTGGGAGGTGGGACCTTAAGAGGTAATTATATCATGAGTTTCTGCCCTCATGCCCAGATTTATGTTACTGGGAGTTTGGTGCTCTCTTGCTCTCACTTTTCCATGTGATGATTTATGCTATCTTATAATGTATTAAGAAGGCATTCATCAAATGTGGCCCCTGGATCTTGGATTTTCCAGTCTCCAGAACCACTGGAGAAAAAAAAAAACCAGTGGAAAAACCTGAAAAACTCTGGTCTTAATAAATTACCCAATCTCCAGTACTCCATTACTGCAGCTCAAAATAGACTAAAAACAATGACTTTTGTTAGTACCTGTGGACTGCCTTTTATAATCATTGGTAAAGTACTGAGAGAGACCTATTTGAATTGCTAAGGGATGATGAGAAGGGATACAAGTAGTTACTGCTGGTTTGGAAAAAATAAGAGCTTGAAACAATGATAATTCTCTCCTTAACCTCTGATGAAACCAGATCTTGGATACAAAATCTACAGGAATATGATCATATTCCAATTCCTTTCCAATTCAACTGGATGATATGTAATTGGAAATTCAAACTGTACCTTCAATGACACAATTGATTACTTTGAGAACACTAAACAGCTTAGTAACAATCAACATGACCATTTTAAAGGTAAGTTATCAGAATAGTTTCGTTTGCTTTTACTGACAATTGAAATGAATTTTGACCTCTCATAAGGATCACCTCAGACATCTGTTGTACTGTGAGTTAAAAATGGCAAGGGGCAATAAGGAGTTGTGATAGGGCCACAACCTATTCAATAAGTATCTAGGAGATACTTATTATTGTACTAGGAGATAAAGATTCCTCTTGTGTACTCATTCATTTATTCATTCATCCATTATTCCTTTCACTAGACCTTCCTGGATATTGTCAGTATCTTCACAGCATGTCACATTTCATGGTATCCCATCCTCTAGATGGCCTGTGATTTAAAATAAGGATATATGTATTCTGTTAATTTCTAAGAAAATGACTTAGAAGAAGATAGAACATGACCAATCAATATGATACTGGGGCATAGGGGTACGTCTTATAACAGGGAAGACTAAGCAAAAGGTGGGAGTCAGGAAGGATTTCCAGCAGAGGTACTCTTGTTGAACTCCAAGTAATTCAATATGATATAGAAGTGGAAATATAAAGGAGAGAAGCAAGAGGTGAAAAGTAATGAAAAATGATTGAACCATTTTACAATTTTTATCTTTTGGAAGTTTTTATAGGCATATAATACATGTAAGATGACTATGAGTGTGAATATACTTTGTAAAAATATTATATAAACCTATCCACGTAATCTAACAAGAATCCAGATAGAAAAATGGAGTATTGCCAGAATCTTCCTTTCCATAGTGTTTCTAATTCCGATGGGAACTACAGTCTTGATTTCTAAGAGCATAACTTAGTTTTGCATGATTAAATTTTTTTTTGTAGCTGTAGATGGACAGCATGCTTTTGTTTATTTTTTTCTGTGGTGCTGAGGATCAAACCTGGTGTCTCACACATGCTAGGCAAGTGCTCTACCACTGAGCTACAACTGCAGCTTGTTTTGCATGTTTTTGAATTTCAAATGTTTGCATGTACAAACATTTTGCTTGTCCATAGTTCAGTTAGTTTATATTCATTGCTATATTACATTTTGTGAATGTGCTATGGTTTTCTTCACCCATTCTACCACTGAGTATTTAAATGGTTTCTAAATTTTAGTTTTTACAAATAGAGCTTTTAGGTACCTGCTAGGATATGCCATTTGGTGAACACATACATGTATGCATTTCTGTTGGGTATACTTCTAGGAGTGGAATTGCTAGTACATGCTTGGTTCTAGAATTGTAGGAAAGTAGCTACCTTTTCAAAGTATTTGCTTTTCCAAAAAAAGAAAAAAAATTGTTCTCATAGCATTACAGAGAATGACATAAAGAATGGTGATAAAAATCTAGGTGAGAATTAATAAGGATCTGAACTAATGCATGTCAGTGTGCTAATAATTAGAGATGGATATGAGAGCTATTTTGGAAGAAAAATAATTGGCTTTGATGGTCTAATTTGATATGGGCTGAGGTCAGGAAGACTTCAAGGTATCTAGCTGAGTAGATCTTGGTGCCATTAATAGAGAGGGGTCTAGAAATAGGAACCTCCTTAAATGATCATGACGATGCTTCCAGGGAAGTGTTATATTTATTTTAGAGATGAAGAAATAGAGAATGATATAGATACTACCTAATAAGTGACTTATTTTATCTAAGATCAAATACTTTGGTCAGAATAATTGCCATACTTATTTATCAATTGCCATGCATTCTAATAATATTAATTGATACCCACAGAGGCTGAAGGAAACAGACATAGGTTTAAATCTACCTCTGTCATTTATAAGCTACATGAACTCTGACAGCTAGTGGTTGAAGGTATAAGAGGCAGTTTCTTCACTTGTAACACAAGAATAATGATATACATCTTGCATGACTCAATGAGATGAAATATATAAAGCATATATTAGTGCCTGGAATGTAGTAATTCTAAATGACAGATGTTATTATTGTCATATTTAGTTGTAAATTTCTTAGTGCTTTTTTAAAATCACTTATACTTTCAAATAGAGGAGAGGACACTTTTCTTCTTTCTTCCACAAGAATTTACCCTAAAACCTGAGCATTTGAGTGTTTAGTAGAAATTGGCATTGTGTCTACTCCTTTCAACCAAGCTCAACCATTTTTGCTCAAGTGGCCTCTGCTATAAAATAAGGATGTATAAATTGATGTTGGAAGCAGTTCTGTTTTTTTCTTTCTTACTTAAGTTTAGCGATCTCATTAGCTATTTTCATACTCTGCAACATGTATTGATATCTACAAATCTCTGGCTATCATTGGTCAGTTTTTATAGAACTGCTTTTCAATATACATATGATCATGTATAGCTAATACATTATTGTATATGTGAATAATAAATTACTGCTATTCATGATTTATCATTATACTCCCATTTTACAAAAAAGTTAACTTTTCATTTAACCAAACTTATGTTCATAATAGGTAATTTCATATTACAAAGAAGTTTTCATAGTTTTCTTCATGTTTATTTGAAATAGATTAATTTTTTTTCTTTTTTGGGAGGGCAGTAGAATGGAATTGACACAGTTCTCTAATGAAAATCTAGCCAAGAGCATCACTGTAAAAGGTAGAGTGATCCCATGTCTTGGAAAGAACATTAATAGAATTAATGAATAGGCTACAGAGTTGCTGTAGACCTACAGAAAGCAGATTGTCTAGGTCACAAGGTTCAGAATGAAAAGAATCAACCCGGTGCCCACAGCTGTTGAAACGGGCAGATTAGGTGTACTGAATGAGAAAGAATTGCCACTAATTCATGGAACCTTGCTTCTTCACCCATATATAGAAGCAAAGTGTGGCATGATTATTGCTGAGATCCAGCCTTGTGGAATTGATTTAGGAAATCTGCAGGTTTTCTGAAAAGCTTACCCAGTTTCCACCAAATGTATTGAACTTCATCTAATCTAGGCATCTCAGTCCTGCCTTTCCCAGACAGGCCCCAGCTTCTCATCTTGGTGGCCTAAGGATACACCAGCTTCTGCTCAGATTCACTTTATAACAATCTATCTCCACAAAATGTCTAGCCAGAGGGATTAATAAGGAGAGACAATATTTATTCAATTTCTTTCAAGTCTGCTGCCTAATTTCTTGCCAAATGAATGGTCTTGGGTGTTTGGCATGTGGGCTAATGCAAAGGGACAAAGCAGGAATCCCAATCCAGTCATGTATTCATAAGCCCTGGGAAAAGGGTTTCTTGACCTTAGTTGCAGAGAATCCCCTGGGGAGCTTTCAAATACTATTGCTGGTATGACCCCACCCTGGCCAATTAAGTCCAAATCTCTGATGGTTTTATGAGCACTGGGATAGTTTTAGCTCTCAAGAGGATTCATATTTTCAGCCAGAGCTGAGAAAAATAATTTCAGTTTCTTAGGGTAACTTAGAGTCCACGCAAGGGCCCTTAGACACCCTTTATCCATATGTGAAACAGATCAAGATAGTTCTGGCTAACATGCAGATTCCTGTAAATGGACCAAGGAGATTATTTCACTCATTCATTTCATTGAATGAAAATGATTTAATCCATGCTTGTTATTACCAAAGAGAGACTATAAACCTAAGGATGCAGTGACATGGCCATGGTCACACAGCCTATAAAGACCAGTCATGCTCCTGACCCTGTTCCAGTGTTTGCTTCAGTTTTACATATTCCTTTGGTCATGTTAAAATGAACAACGTGGCATTTATCCATTAAGACAACCTCTGACATTATAATTATGAGGAATTTCAAAGTATCAAGCTAGGTATTTTGTAAACCAGCAATAACTTTGCATGGTGTTGACATTGTACATCTTTAAAACATGTTTGACACTTCCGTCCTGCCTTTTTATCAAGATCTAGGACTCTAGACCTAGATTATTTTGAATGGCATATTGTAGTATCTTGTCTAAGGGAATCTGTGCCATCTTGCTGTTATAAATTTAATGTTATTTGCACCCATGAGTATTCTTTTCCCATCATGTCACAAAGTGGAGGGAGACAGTCTCTCTGGTCATTGCAGAAGGAAGGGCAAAAGTCCAAGCCTGAAGAAGAGCAAATGAAATGATGGGGCCAAATATGAATAAAGGCAGCTGCCAGTGATTCTGTGATGAGCAAACTGATTATTTTTTTATGTAGTCTTTATTCACATTTTTTTATGTTTGATTTTGTCCTTTGATTGTAATGACAGGTTGTGGTTACACATTATTAAAGATGAATACTAAAGAAGCAATTAAATAAAAAGGCATGAAATTGAGGGTGATTGGTGTCATCCCAGCAGGGAGAGGAAGCGGAAGATACAGCTTTATTTCTCCCCCTCTCCGTCTTAGATACTGCATGTACCTCACCCACACTTCTTAAGAGTAACCTCAGAAAATTTCTCTTACTCACTGATATGAAACTGTGGATGGTGGAGAGAAGCAGAAACTCTGTGAGCCTGAAGCAATCGAACATATCTGTTTATAGATGACACATGTTCTTTGGGTATACTGTGGCACTTACTACTCCATTTCTTTTCTCAAACCCTTTATTCCTTTCCAGAAATGCAGGTGCTGCTGAATCCTTTCTGAGGAGGAAAAACTAACAAGAATTTTTGTCTTACGAATATTGTGCATATCAGCATGAAATTTTTTTCTTTCTTAGAATACTTCTGGAAATATTCAGGAATTGCAGAGTTGAGCATAGAATGTAGGTATAAATGCATTATCTAAGGCTCTGTTATTGGTATTCTTTCAAATTTGGGATGTGTGTGTCTGTGAGATACCTTTATTTCACATATACCTGGATGAAGAGTTTGCTGATGGAAAACAAGGGCGATATACAGGAATGTTCACAACAGCAATGTTCACAACAGTAAAAATAGAAACAATCTAAAAGTCCTTATAAAAGTAGAATGATTAAATTGAGATATATATTATTTTAAAATGTTATGCAATAATGACAGTGATTGAACAATACCTATTCACATTTATCTTGATAAAAAGTCTGACAATATCAAGTACTAATGAATTAACATGAAACTACATATCATTATGAAATATAAACTTACATGACCACTTCAGAAAATAATTTATAATTATCTTAGACTGTTGGAAATATAATAAATGTTTGTCATATGGGCCACTTATTTTCCTAAATGTGTATCACATTATCCTTACAACTTTGAGGTAAGTACTATAATTTTCATCATTTTATATGTGAGGGAACTGACACAGAAAATTTGGGTAACTTGTCCAAGATCAGAAAGGGTATTCAGGGTAGAAATCAGTGTTAAGTCCAGACAATCTGACTTCAGAGTTCCTCTTAGCCATTTTATTATGCTGTCCTTTTCAACTAGTAAAGCCAGTAATTTCTCTTATCGATATTTG
This sequence comes from Geosciurus inauris, assembly GCA_004024805.1. Taxonomy (NCBI): domain Eukaryota; kingdom Metazoa; phylum Chordata; class Mammalia; order Rodentia; family Sciuridae; genus Geosciurus; species Geosciurus inauris. The sequence continues at coordinate 101,266 of PVHX01003841.1, read as the reverse complement.
CCACAGAGAAAATTTCCCCTGGCACATTGAAACAATATGACTATGATCAGAGCAACTGCATTGCTAATACAAAAAAAAACCAAAAAACACCAAAAACCTAAAGATCCATTGATAGTAGAATAAATGAGATATACTCATATAAAGTGATACTTAGCAACAATAAAAATGAACTATCATATAAATAATATCAAAATATTATTGAGTGATAAAAGGAAAAGATAGTGGTTACTTATATATACGTAAAAGTATTCAAATACATGCAAAAATAATTCTATATTTATAAGTACATTAAGACTATAAAGTTTGAAACATCACACTAACACTGAAAATGATGGCCAATAACAATTTGAAAAAGAATTCTTGGCTTTTATTGAATTTTTAAAATGCAAAATGAAACACAGAGTGATGTGATTTTTTTTTGTATTGCTTGTTGAATTGGGAAAATGTATGTTTGCAAAGTACAACTTTTCATGAGCCAGTTGGAAAAGATATATTAAAACATTTTTTCATGAAATTTTAAAAATAATTTCTTTATAAAAATTTTGTGCAAAAAATCAGCCATGCACAAAGATTTCATAAAATTATAGTTTTATTGATAAAAACAAAAGCTTGGAAATAAAGTGTTGTTGGTATACTAATCTTCCATGACAGTACCATACACAGGGGCCTTTGTTAAAACTTTATTTTCTCACTGTTCTGACACTAAAGCCTGCAATCAAAGGCTAGATGGTTTGATTTTTTTCTGAGTCTTCTTTGGCATGGAAATGGCTTTCTTCTTTGTGTGTCTTCACAGAGTTATCCTTTGTGTTGTCTGTGTCCTAGACTCCTTTTATAAAGACACCAGTCATATTGTATGTAGGGCTCACGCTAATTACCCCACTTTAACTTAATTACTTTCCTTAAGGTGTTGTCTCCAAATACAGTCACATCTTGAGGGACTGAGGGTTATTGCTTCAAGATACAAATTTTGAGGAGATTACATTTAGTTCAAAACTTTAAAAATAAATATTAAATAATTCAAAATAAACGGAAATAAAATATTACAATATAGTTAAGAGAGAGGTAGAAACTATTAGAAGTTTCACCAAATACAAGAAATAATGCACATGCTATATTAAGTAAAAAAAAAAAGCTTATAAAAATGAACATATATTTCAGCTTAGTTAAACAATATCTATGCAATAAAAGAGATTAATAGTAGTTACCTCTAAGTAGCAGCATCTCTCTTTTTTTTCTTCTGCATATTCAAAGCTATTCATGATGAATATATTTTTCTAATCAGAAGATTTTTTAATTTAGTATATGTAGAAGATAACAAATCAAAATAAGCATTAATATTAAGACCATGCTCTGGTTAAATTTGTTCATTCATTAATTCAACCAGGAATTATTGATTGCTACTCTATGCCTGGCAGTGAAGGAGGGTGGGAGTATTGGGAAGAAAAATTTTTGCTTTATTTTAATGGAAAATGCTTAGCATTTACATATCTGTGACCTAGATTTGTCAATTTGTGACTCAAAATGCAACTCCAAACTTTAAATTCTCCTATGGCAACCTCAACAAATTCTAGAATGTACCTACCTAAAATGAAAGAGGTATTGATATAGGAAAACAGAAAAGGAGAAGAGGAGGCATACAACAATTTTCTTAAAATATTTGAAAGCCTACAACATAGGAGAACATGTGATTTGTAGGATCATTTTGGGAATGTAGTTATGAACAAATGAGTAGAAGTTTTGGGAAAGTTTATGGAAAGATTTCCTTATAAAATAATATTGTAAATGTATCATAGATATTCCTGAGAGGTGTTGAGTTTAATAAAAGTGTTGAAGTTTAATCTACATCAGCACTGTCTATGAACAGAACTTTCTGTGCTGATAGAAGTGCTCTACAACCAAGCTGTGAGGTGGAGAAGCTGTCAACCACATATAGCTTGTCGTCACTTGAGGTGAGTCTAGTATAATTGAGGAACTGAGTTTTATTTAATTGTCATTAATTTAAATGTGAACAGTGGCTTCAGTGTGGGACAGTGTAGGCCTAATAGGCCTCTTGGTAGGGGTGCAGATCTCAATCAATGAAGAGGACACTTGGAGTACAATGAGTTTTATTACTATTTTTTCTTTTCTCTTGGTACTGGAGATCAAACACAGGGATGCTTAACTACTGAAACACATCCTCAGCCCTTCTTATTTTTTGTTTAGAGACAAGGTCTCACTAAGTTGCTTAGGGCTTTGCTAAGTTGCTGAGGCTGGCTTTAAACTCACAATCCTTGTACTTCAGCCTCGTAAGCATGGGGATTATAGGCTTGCACCTCCACATCCGGGGAAGGATATGTGCTTTAAAGATCCTTTTAGTCTGTGATTGCATGATTCTTTGGACTTGTGGTTATGGAACCATTTTTTTTCTTGTAGGGTGTAGGAACAGATATTCTAGGAGGAAATCACTGATGAACATGTCATGGATCTTCCAAATTATTTAAAACGTATGTTTGCCAAATTTGAAAGAGTTATATCCAATAGAGGTTCAACCTAGTATGAATATCTAGGTGCTACATAAATATTCAAGGGGTTATAATTCAGCTAATGGTAACAGGACAAACAGTTGTAAAATATAATATCAGTATAGGTACAATTACAAGTCACTTATACAAATCCCAAATTTATAAATTAGAGAGCTGAGACCTATAAAGTTAATGTGACAAAACTCTCATCTACTAAACACTAGACTTGTAGGCAGCCCCTAAGTTTAAGAGTAGCATCTAAACAAAGGCAACTTAAGAAGTAACCAATGTCACATTGGTTTCTGCAAGTCTGGTTTGTTGAGTGAGAGTCCAGTCACTTTCCACCTCACTGCAGTACCTCCTGATAGCACAGATAACACAAAGGACCCTAAGAATCCCTCCCAGTGCCCAAGTATTAACACATCCAAGGATACTGAAGATCTAAATATTATTATAGACATGCCCTAGTTCTAGCTTGCAACCCGGATTTAGTTCAAAGAAATTATATTTTAATATGTGTCTTGTGAGATAATGAGCAACATTTAAAGGCTAGTTTCTATAGAATTTTATATAATCAAATAGTGACCTTTTTTTTTTCCTTATTGGTGATTGAACCCAGGGCACTTTATCCCTGAGCTACATTCCCAGCCCTTCTTATATTTTTATTTTTTACCTTGAAACAAGGTTTCACTTAACTTCCTCTGGCCTCACTAAATGGCTGAGGCTGGCCTCAAACTCATAATCCTCCTACCTCAGTCTCCTGAGTTGCTGAAATTATAGGTGTGTGCCACCAAGTCTGAAACTTTTAAGGAACATCTTACATTCCTGGGTTACATCAAGCATTATTGTAAGGAAAGTTAATTAAGAAGTGTCCTCCAACAACAAGCCTTCTTCACTGAGGCTGAGGCCACATTCTTCACCATTTTCAATGTAACACTAAATGTTGACCTTTTGCTTTGCATTGAAGGTCATTAGGAAAGGTTAATCTCCTATGTGTTTACCACTTTTGAAGGCTGCAGCTCTCAACATTCCATTGAAGGGGTTATCAAAAGGAGGAAAATAAATCAGGCATGGTGGCATACACCTGCAATCCCAGCACTTAGGGAGGCTGAGACAGGAGAATCATGAGTTCAAAGCCAGCCTCAGCAATGGTGAGGCGCTAAGGAACTCAGTGAGACCCTGTCTCTACATAAAACACAAAATAGGGCTGGGGATGTGGCTCAGTGGTTGAATACCCGAGTTCAATCCCCAATACCAAAAAAAAAAAAAGGTAAAGGTCACTATGAACTTTTTATCTATCAAAATGTTGGTAATTTTCATCTGCCATTTAGTTGTATAATTAGAAATGACCTCCTTTCAGCTTCATCCCAAGATGATAAATATGTCATTGTGATGGCAACAGTATGTTACCTTCTCCAGTGCATGGCTATGCTTATTTCTATGCTTCAGTATTGAGAAACAGAACTTCCTGTTTCCTCCAAGCTCCCAGCTTCCTTTTCTATGGCTCTTCCATATGAAAGACATCTCAGAGGACCTTTCAAACTGGACTGTTATGACTGTGGTGAAAGGAGTGTCATGTTACAAAGTGGTTAGGAGAAACACTAATTTTTCAAATGAGAAAAACATTTTCATTTGTTGTATGCTTTGGAGCTATGTGTAAGAACCATAAAAGAACAAATATACATTGTAATCATTATTTCTGTTTGGATGTTTAGTGACTCTGAGAGAGAATGTTATACAGTATTTGGGCTGCTATAGCAAAATACTTCAGATTTGGTAATATAAACAATAGAAGTTCATTGATTACCATTCTGAAGGCTGGGAAGGCCAAGAACAAGGTGCCAGCAGATTTGGAGTCTGGTGATGGCTTTTTTTCTTCTTCTAAGATGGTGCCTTCTTGTTGTATACCCACACAGTGCCAGTGCTTGGCGACTCTTTGTGAACTCTTACAATGGAACTAATCCCATGGTCATCTTCCAAAGCCTCCATCTTCTAATACCATCCCCTTGGAAATTAGGTGTCAACATAAGAATTTTAGGAGAACACCAACATTCAGACCATAGCAGAGAGACACAGATAGTGAAGTGATAATTGTTTAATGATGTGTTTTATATATATAAAAATCTTTAAGTAGTCATACAAAGGCCAAACTTTGGAAAATCATTTTGCCTGCATTTCTCTAAGTAAAAGGGTGTATAATTGCTTCAACTTATGTTTTCTACACAGCAGGCAATACATGTGTCTCTAAGCATTCCATGGCCTTATGAGGAAAGAAGTATATATACATTTTGCCAGCATTTTTATAATCCTGATCACACTTAGTGAAAGAATAAAAATTATTGCTATGTGCTGTGTATTGCTAGAAATGGAATTTTGCCCAAGAAGATTATCAAGATTCTAGATGGGTGGTAGCATCAAAAATAGTATTTTATCTTACAGGTATGGCATTCTACAGCTTCAAATTCCTAGGTTTAGGAACATCCAGCTTCAAAAGAATACTCTCAACCAAAGACTGTGGGTTGGCTTTTTATAGAAACATGTAATTTTCCTGAAAGCTGCTATGTTACGAATTATATAGAGTAATAAGTATAGGCCTTTGATAATATGTTGTCTTATTTTGGGCTTTAATTTGTACAGCAGTGAGCATAATTCCACAAAGTGCCCTCTCTGTGTGAAAAGACATACTATATTCACATACATCATTGAGAAGGCATTCTTTTATATTTATTTTTAAATATTTCTACTATTTACTAAAGTGATATAGTGACGTGGAAGGAATAGCTTATATAAATTTAAAAATGAAACATTCCTTTAAAATATGTGGGAACTGCTGGATGTCAGGACTAGATGACTGTGAGAGCTGCAAAGTTGGATTAGCACAGAAATCCAGTGTTTTCTTTTAGTCACTGAATAAAAGCTACTGCAGGCCATTGGTTTGTTGTTCTTCGGCCCTTCCAGAATGCCAGTGCGTTTTGTATGTATTCTATGGGCTGACTCACAATTTTCATTCCGCTTTTTGATAAGGTAATTTCCAGCTGGTTCTTAGGAAGGTCATATGTACACTGTTTTGGTGTCAGGCAGAAAGTCCTGGCTCATCAGAGTCCTGTGGCTTTTAATGAGTTTTGCTATAGGACAGGTATTTGAATGTTGTTCAGGAGCCTTGTGTCTCATTATTATATTTTGATTCAAACTTGGATTAAAGGATTGATGCAAGCAAGATTCTGGCAAAGCAAAGACAGTTTGTATGTAAACTTTGGCATCAGACATTTGTTAATAACACCTAATGGGACCCCCACAAACACCTGGTGTTAGGTCCCTTTGACTTGGCAACCCTTGCATAAAAAGAGTGCTTATCAACACTTTAGAGGCTGATTTAGCCTTGGAAGAGAGAGGGGTGGTGGTTCTCAGCAGGAAGAGAGTGAGTTTCTGAGTCATATGCTCTGCTCAGAAGTAGAGATGGGAGGTGTTGTTAAAAATAATTTGCTATGCAGGCATTTAGGAAAATATACTTGCTTAGCCTCAGGGATTTAGAGGTGTTTGGAGTTGCTGGCAGACAGGCTATGTGAGATAGAATGTAAAACATGGAGGAAGAAGACAACAAAACAATCCTGTATCCAATCTACTGTGACTTTTGCTTTCTCTCTCTCCTTTGTGATCCTAAAATAGTCACAAAATGAATGGGTGAGAAGCCCAATTGTGGGAATTTCTGTTACATAGAGGGAGATTGCTCAAGCATCTTCTTTGGCACACAGTAATGAGGAACTCAGAGAAATGATGATTCTTCCTCTTCACCTACAATGCAACAATTTGGTGTGCTGGAAGTACCCTGACTGTCTAGAGAAGCAATTTGGCAAGGGAGGAAGTGACCCAGATCCTGTGGTAGAAGCTCATAACAGACTGTCAGTACAAGAGTTGTCACCTTACCTGTAACTAGTTCTGTTGCTGCCACCCAAGAATATCTAGGACGTTCTGATTTTTAGACGAGATTATTGTGACTGTTCAAATTACTCATACAGTAATATGAGTTATCATTTATTAAGTAAAGATTGTCAGGAAATGTATTACATTTGGATGCACTGCTATTAATCCTCTTTATATCTCGGATATACCAGTCATCCCATATTGAAGGAGAGAAAATTGGTGAGTTAGTTTTGATTTTTTTCAGTATTCTCTTTACAGTTAAGACCTGCTGCACCCATGTCCTTTATAATAGCAATCATATATTAGGTCCTATTTTAGTGTCTTTTGTGTCTACTTATATATTCTTTAAACATTTATTGAGGGTTTATTTTGTGTCAAAGAAGCTAATACTAATATAAACTAATCTAAGCTTTTAGAAAACATGTAAGTTAATAAAACTTAAATGCAGATAAACAGCTAAATATATTGCAGTATGATTTTTTAGAATTACAATGATAGGCAGATAGCAATACATTTTTAAACTAGGGTTGATGCATCAGGAATCTGGAGGAAATAGTGACAAAATTTAGTGTTGAATATCAAACATGAGGTAGTCAAGTGAGTAAAGGAGTAAAGGTGGTGTATTTTAAGAAAAAGATACTAGATAGAATGTGTAAAGGCAGATTCTAGTTAAAAGAAAATTTCTATTTATGTGCAATGATTGGAAATTAGGATTGGGAGGGGTGGAGGCCTGTGAAAGATCAGGTTGAAGAAGATGTTAGGAAAGTCCTCGAAGACTGTACTTGGGAGAACAAATGTCATCCAGTAGACAGATTCAGGGCAATTTCACAAGCAGAATGAAGGGCTTGAACTAATGCTTACTGCAGATGCTTAATAGCATTATAGCCGGAGTCTGGGAGTCTGGTCAGCAATCCTAAGTCTACAGTTTTCTCTGTGTCCCACACACCCTAAGAAAGTTTTTTTATTTTTGAGGGCCAGGGACTGAACTCAGGGGCACTGGACCATTGAGCCACACCCCTAGCCTTATTTTTGTGTTTTATTTAGAGACAGGGTCTCACTGAATTGCTTAGCGCCTCGCCATTGCTGAGGCTGGCTTTAAACTTGAGGTTCTCCTGTCTCAGCCTCCTAAAGTGCTAGGATTACAGGCGTGTGCCACAGCACCCAGCTAAGAAAGTTCTTTTCCCTAGCCATTTGAATTATTTACACTGATTATAAACTTTCTTTGAAAACATAAGGATATTTTAAAATAAAGCAGACATTTTTAATCTATACATGCATATGTGTTGGCTCATTTCTATTAGAGTTGGTAATATCGAAAGAAGAAAGTGATTAGTCTGATCTTGGGTGAAGTTAGGCTATTTTTCTTGATCTATTTGGGAGTAGTTTTCTTTTTAAAAATTAATTATTTTTATTGGTGAATTATAACTATACAAAGTAACAGGATTCAATGTGACATTTTCATACATGCATGTAACATAGTTTAGTTAATTTCACTCCCCAGTATTTCTCTTCCATCCCTTCTTCCCTCCACCTGGTCCCCTTCTGGAGTAGCTTTTGACATCCTATCCAGTAGACTGGGAGGGAAATCAATCAATTCTCTATGCTTACTAAGGATCTATTATGTTGTTATGGTTTAGATGTGGTGTCCCACAAAAGCTCAAGTGTGAGACAATGCTAGAAGGTTTGGAGGAGAAATGATGGGGCTATATCCTTAACCTAATCAGTGAATTGATCCCTTATGGGATTAACTAAGTGGGGACTGGAGGCGGGTGAGATGTGACTGAAGGAAGTGGTTAGTGGGGGTGTGGCTATATATTTTGTACCTGGAGAGTGAAGTCTGTCTTTGCTCTTTGCTCTCTGATTTTCATGTGAGCTACTTCCTCTGCCACACACTCCGACATGATGTTCAGCTTCAACTCAAGCGTGGAAGAATGAAGCCTCCTATTCATGGACTGAAACCTCTAAAACTGTGAGCCCCCGAATAAACTTTTCCTTCTTTACAATTGTTCTGGTTGAGTCCTTAAGTCACAGCAGAGAAAAAGCTGATATGTACTATTATTTTCCTCTGTATTATGAAATGCAAAAGCAGAATATAAATAGTGTTTCTGTCCTTAAGTTGCTAAAATGTATTGAGAAAAATTTTAAAGACTATCACAAGGTAATTAGGTAAGATTTTGAGATACCATTTTTTAAAACTTAGAGGTATAGGCTGACAACTGCAGGAGTTCAGAGGAGAAAGAGGTCAAGACAGGCATGTGTGACTAGTGGGTAAATTTGGCTTGTTTACAAAATGGAAAGAAATGAGCTTGGATATTGAGGGTGGAGGGTGCTGGGGTTGAGCTGCAGTAGTAAGAACTTTTAACAATAGGCAGGAGTTTTTTTTAAAGAAACAAAATAAATTCATAAAGTTTTTTTTTTCTTCTTTGAAACTACACTTACAGAAGTGGATGGATTTGCAGCTACATGCCTCAGTGGATTCTGTGACTTTCATGAGAAGTCAATGTCCTACACTGGCTTTTCCTATGAAAGCAGAGCCTGAGGCAAGGGCTTGCAGGGAGAGAACTTATTTTGAAGAGTCACTCCAGGAGTCAGGGGTGAGGGAGGGGAAAAAAGGAAGAAGGAGGAGCCATTGCAAGGCTCAGAAAATACTAGCTGGCCCTGCAAGTGTAACTGGGGCAGATCAGGCTGGAGGTTTCTGAGGAACCTCTCACACAATAGCCACCCAAGGGACTGAAGAGGTCACACTCATTCCCAATTGCTCCTTGGAATATCCTCACATTTTTTGCATTGTATTTGCAGGAGTGCTTGGTACTCAGTCAGAGAAGCCTCAAGAGCAGAGTATGAGGAATTCTAGATGCAGCTGAGAGTAGGTGCTGTCATGTTGCACTTCATCCCAAGCAGTACGTAGAAATGGCTGGAGTTTAAGATCTGCTGAAAAGATGACCCAGAGCACAAGTATCTATATTTGTCATACTTATATATTTGTCATTTTATTTTTAAGAATTTTTAAATATTGCAAAATAAATTCAAATGCATTGTTAGCAAAAATAAAATTTTAATAATTAGCTAACAAATGTTACTTTGAAATCATTCACATTTTTGAATGAATAGCTAAAATAGCTTTTCTCTTGATTTAAAAACCTGGCTCAATTTACTTATTTACACTGACTGCATGCTAATTCTGGCCTCATTCCCCACTCTAGTTTTAGGAACTCCTTACTGCTATAAGGAAATGAGTCAATGACTGATCTGGCTTCTTTGAGCTTAGAGGGGGTGATGTGAGGGGGAGCAAGCAGCTTGGAATTCCCATTTAGAAGTTGGGTCAGATCAAGTCTGGTTGGAGAAGAACAGGTTGTAAAGTCATCTGGGATGGGTGCTTCTATGATAGAGAAACAAAATGACATGAGTACTAGAATTGATATAAATGTTGCAGCATAAAGTCAATAAATAATCTCTCATTAGGAAATATAAGGGCTGAGAATTTGTCCCCGTAACAAGTCTGGAGAGGACAAGGCATGTAAACGTAGTATTTAATTTTTAATGTCACAGATTTCTATCCTCTTAATATGTAGTTAAGCTAGTTAATATCATCTGATTTTATAAAATATCTTTTTGTTGGTATGACCTCTGTTTAGTAGAAATCCCTTTATTTTGTTACTTAGGGCTAGATAATTATACTAGCCAACATTAAGCTTACCTGTAGACCATAAACTGACTAAAAACTTTTGACTTTGGCAGTTTCTCTTGAGAGTTATCACACATTTCTGTCTAAGAATCTGTCCTTTGTAGCCTCCAGTCTTATTTATTCTTGGCTAATACAAGTATGTTACATTAAACTTTTTTAAATGCCTAGGAATGGCTATGTTTTTGGCTTAACTGTTTTGCTAGGTGTTTAAGATGAAGCAGGTCAAACTGACTTTTGTTTCTATCTATTATTAAGAGTCACCTGAGTTCCCATGGGAGTCAAGTTCTTGAGGAACTTGAGAGCAGCTTCTTAGCTCTGCTAGTGCCAATTGCGCTAGGATAGATTGAGGTCTCACTGACCATGTGTCTTCCCTTGGAAGCATGAGGGATGTCTCCCTTCTCCAATGACTCCCCTCTTTATAGCATGGCAGTGATTGGCTTTCAGTTCTCCAGTGGTCTCATTAATCTCCCTGATCAGGAGGTTATGTGGCCCAGAGCTGTAAAGCTCTTTACAGAAATTCCCTTGCTACATGGATTTAGGCTGACTCAGAGGGCAAGAGGCAAATACTGGTTTTCTTGGCCCTTTTAATCTAACTTTAGTTTTTAAGTCTTGATCTTAAACGTCCAGCAAGCCAATCTCACTAGTCTTAAAGTAAGGGTACTGGGTTTTAACTTCAATGTCTATCTGTCCTGTATGTGATGGCTTATTTATCTTAAATTAACCTGGTTGTGTCTGTGCAAAACCTTAACAGACAATAGTCATAGAGTTTTAAGGAAAATACAAAATAAAATTAACAAGAGTAAAAACATATTTAGTTTGTGTAATAGCTATCTCAAATTTTGGCTGAGTTATACATTATATTCCCTGCTTGAGATCCTAGTGATCTTTATAACAAAATCTATCTTTTGAACACAACTTTAAATGAACTGGAGTCTGGCCTCCTTTGAAGCCATTTTAACATGTAATAAGCTGGGAGACAGAGCCTTATCTCAAGTAAGGCAGGGCTCCTCACAAATCTTAAAGTGTTCTTGTTCTGAAGTTGATCTTTGTTTCTTAAATATCATTTTACAAAGTTTACATATATTGTTTTCCTGAGTCCACATGAGTGTTAGTTAACATAATATGATATTACATTTAAAACATGAATTAAAGAAAGGCTGAGAGGGCTTTTAATTTACTTTTGTACAGAAAAGTAGCAAAATGTTTTTACGTCTCACAATATTAAATTTTAAATAAATTAAGCCCTCATTTACTTAAAAATACATTTAAATTTTACTCCAATGTAAAAAGTAGCATAAAATTTTATCTTATTGATAACAGGTTTAGTTATAGAACATTAAATGATATAAATAAATCCTCAATAAAATTTGTTATCCTTATAAGTCTAAAATTACCATACAACTTTGGTTTAGAGAACATCAGCTTGATATAATACTCTTTTAAACCTTCTGCTTTAAAGACCTGGAAGATATGAACACATTTAATATAAAAATAGGAGTAATAGCACCACAATTTCATTGATGTTATTTATATTAACCAAGTTTAGCTCTTAAAGAAAAATCTAGACTCTGTAATGTAGTACAATACTCCAAAATAACAGCTATTGTATAACCATAGTTATATAAACTTCAAGTTATTTGAGATTAGTTACTCTAAAGTGTAAAACTTAACAGACACCATGTTAGTAAATTCATGTTTTAAGAAATCTTTGCCATTTTAACATAGATTAAACTGTAGTTTATATCAGTATATTAACATTTGACCTTAGGGAAAAACCTTAAATAGCTTTGACTGTTTTTAAAAATATATATGTATGTGTATATATGAATGTATATATATAAAACCAATTTATTACATACAAGCTTGAAATTTGTTGTTATGAATATATTTTATTATTTTTTAAACCTTTATTTACTTTATCATATACTTTTTACTCAAACATTTTTTCTTCTATTAAATAGTTTTTATATCTAGAACCTTCTAATTTCTCTTTTCTGTCAACCCCTTCTTTTGTCCACATTCTGAAACACTCCATGTAAATTTCTGAATTTAGATGGATCACTCCATTAATGAGAAGAAATACTTTGTAATTTATAGTACTCTAATTGAAACACTTGAAACTTTGAGGCTTTTATATACATAAATCTTCTATAAATGTTTGTATATAGAATCACATCTGTTTACCATTTTATGAAAACACAATGTTTAAGCATATAGAATTATACCTGTTGGGCTTTAAACTTAGAAACCTTGTTTTTAGTGATGACAAAGCAATTTTAAACCTTTTTAAAAAAATTGACCATTTATGAAAACACCAAAAATGTTACCCTATGGAATTCAAAGGAATTAAAAGTACTTGATGTTAGATTTAACAGTTAGCATTTTTTTTTTTTTTTTTTGGTACTGGAGATTGAACTCAGGGGCACTCGACCACTGAGCCACATCCTCAGCCCTATTTTGTGTTTTATGTAGAGACAGGGTCTTACTGAGTTGCTTAGCACCTCGCCATTGCTGAGGGTGGCTTTAACAGTTAGCATTTTTTAATTGTGAGTTAATTATATGTCTAATAAACACATTTGAGTAATCCAATCTCAAATCTAATTTACTTATTTTTTATTATAAAAACCAAGATATTAGACAAATGTATTCAACAGTATTAGCCATTTCTCTCTTGTTGAAGAAAAGTCCTAGAAATAATGGATATTAGAGATTTTATAGGCATTAAAATTTTATTAGTTCTTCAATCACCTAGAAAGAATTGTGAGTTAATTTTAAAGATATCTGTACTTTTATCTGTTTACCCAATTTAAATTGGACCTTTTAAAATCACATTAATTACAGGTACTTGGATCCAGATTTTTAGATTTTAATTCATGAGTGCTCATTATTTGTGCCAATTTTGATATCATGTACATGATATATGGACATATGCACATGTAGACATACAACACATAACACATAACACAAGTGTGCACACATAACATAATAAGCAAAGGCCTTGTAGCTGAATTTTCATTGCAACATTAGATGTTTAAAAACTCCATTGAAAAAAATAGGACTGATCAGAAAAACATTAACCTAGATGTGTAGGGTTGAAATCACGAGCTCAAAAAATATATAGTAACTATTTTTTAAAAGTACCACACAACTTGGGTTCAAGGCTAGCCAAATAAGACAGTTTTTTCCCCCCTTGGGTCTCAGACTGGTATCCTATTGAGCCTGCAGTCTTCTTCCATTTCCATTTTAATGTAAGTCCAGGCTGAGATCTGAGAGGAGCTGGGGGGAGAGGGGGACTGTGGTTCTGTGCAGAAACCTGTGACTGGGGCATTTTAACCCTTTTGTTTTCTTTTCTCTAGTTGGTAATCTGATAGGTTAGGTTTGGATGAAAATTATGATACCTTAGTTTTTCTCACTTTTGAGAACAAAGCTACTGTAGTAAGCTCCTTACTGAGATAAGCTCTTGGCTGTTAAGTGTGTCTGTTCTTTTGTGTGACCATTCTTAGGGCTATTCCTCCTCTCAGTGACAAACAGGTTAAATCTTGCCCCATAGGTAAGCTGAGCACAGGGACTCAGAATAATGTCCCTTTTTAATGTCTGAAAGGCCTCCAAAGCCTGCTCATAACTCAGAGGGGAAATAAACATTTTGGTAATAGGCAATTCAGATAGATATCCCTCCAAGAGGTCTAGGGTAAGCGGTGTGAACAGAAAAGCTGGCGTTAGTCTCCAAGAAGAAATTGACCTCTTGGCTCTCTAGAGAGAAACAGGAGAAGCATACCTGGGTTTCCTGTGGTAAGAAGCCATTAGAAACAATTGAGGGCTGTTGGGCCTGTGTGGAGGAATTTGGACTTTTTTCACCCAGTAAGCTTATTCCTCCTGGGGCCAAGATTAGCACTTCCTGTCTTTATATTCTTTTTTTTCCCTTTTTTTCCTGATCTCTATTATGAAAAAATGATAGTTGTAACCTGCAGGATGTCACCTAAAGATTGACCAGGGTCATATGCCAATTTTTGTAATTCCCTCTGAATGTCTGAAGCTGACTGGATGACAAATTTATTTTTTAAAAGGGAGTGGCCCTCTATGGATTCAGGATTTAGGGTGGTGTTTTTTATTCTCTCTCTGAGTCTTTCCATGAAAATAGCAGGACTTTCCTGAGGACCTTCTATAATAATTTTACAGGCATTTTGCTTATCATTTGGATCCCAGTTTGTTTTGGGGGAATTACCTGTGTTCTAGATGTATAATTAAATTTGTTTCTAGTTTTTGTTCCTGGGGCATGGGCAAGAATGTATATCATTCTAAACTGTTTAGCTGCTTTAGGGTAGCCTCTTTATCATTGGAGGCTAAGGTTTGGTTAATATCTTTCTAGGTGAAGCCAAACACCTGGCATAACTTCTGAAACATCTCAATTATTTGGATCCTCCAAAAATATCCCCGAATTTGTTGTTATCAGTTTTAAATGGGAAGGGATCCCTTGATTTATCTTCCTCAGTAGGTGATTCCTCAAGGCCTCCTCCTCTCATGGCAGAGATTGAAGTTACACCTGACAACACATGAAAATGAGGCACTTTCCCTTATCAGTTGTAGTTTCCCAGTAGAAGACTAGTGTTCAATCTACAACTGTTGAGAGAAAAGCTCCCACCTGAGTAGTGGAAAATTTCTAGAGATGTCTTCCTAAACTTGAGCTTCGTTAAAGTCCAGAAAACCCATCCGTCATCATCTGGCTTTGCCAAAGTTATTTCTGGCCTTCTTTAAAAAGTGCTAGGGTCCCAGTTTGCCCTATGCTTGAGACCCATGGAGGATTCAGACATAAGGGCATTATTGCTTTCCTCCCTGCCACTATGACTCCTGATTATTAAAAAAACCCTGAAAAAAAATAGTTTATGTCTTTGTCTATTTGTGCCTATTTGTTGTCCTGTAGACTAAAGAAATCTCCAGAGGGTAAGGGGAACATCTACTGGTTGTTGGCCTTTAATGCCCTTTTCCCAGAGGAGTTTACAGGAGAGGTTTGTTAAAATAGAATGCCTCCCTCCTGCAGGTTTTTTGTTTTTTTTTGTTTTTTTTGTTTTTTTTAATACATTGAGTACATCTGAGCACAGGAACAGTAATAGGGAGATTTTAAATTGGCTTGTGAAGGCTTACTATGTAAATAAAGGGAACCTGGATGTCTCCTTACTAATCATCCCCTGTTTTTCTTTCAGCTTTACAGTCTAAATTGCTAATGTCTGGTCAGTGGGGGAAGTGAAGCACTCTGGAGGAACGGGGGTGTGGGAGAGGGGTGTTGGAGACTGTTCAACTGGGCCAGAGTTCCACAGTTGCTCCAGCCCTTTTACCTATCTCCATGCATTCGAGGTAGACCTGGACTAGAGACACTGTATACTCATGCCAATCAGTCTCTGGGCCTGGAAAGAAAAAGTAGGAATTGGCTTCGGCAGGACCCAACATGCCTGCTCTGCACAAAACAGGTGATTGGGAACCACCTAGGCCAGGAAACCTTTCATCTGAGTCTTGAAGAGTGGCAAGTTGCACTGCTGCATTTCCATAGCCGATGGGTGCCCACTACCATCTTCCAGATAAAAAGGAGACAGAAAGATGCACCTCAAACAGATGTGGGGTGCATAGAGAGGAGCTTACCATGGTGTAGATCTCTGTGGGGACCTCCAAATGATGCCACCAGTTACCGGTGACGAGTTCTGCTCCTCCACATGTTGAAGTTTGACCTTTAGAGAAGCACACCAAGGTAAGCGTTTATGTAGCATTTATTTGTAACAGACTTCTCCTGGGAGGGAGAAGGGGGCCATAGCTGGTATCCTGGTATCCCCAACCTGATGCTTTAATAATGGTGTATGGAAGGATCAAATTCAGCACTTCAATTTATAGTCCTCAGTGTTATTGGGATAGCAAGGAATAGAGAAGAAAGTTTTTTGTTTAAGATTAATTTATTTTCCAAACATTTATATAAAGCACCAGGGAAAACAATAGCTTACCTTTAAATCAAATTATTTTTAATTATGATTGTTTAGCATTTAAAGTATTATTTATCTTTTAAAATCAAACCATTTATCTAAATGTTTTGTGATCTGTAGTGTCCAAGAATGACATCATATGTATTAAATGAAAAAGCCACCAAAGAGAGATGAAAGAAATTAATAGAATGATTATTTTGTAAAGTTTCTTATCTGCTAATATTTCAATATCATATATACAGCTTATAATTTATCAATAATATGATAAAGTGAGGTATTTTAAGACATGAGATTGTATCTTTTCCATTCTCCTTTGAATGTTTTTGTTCAGTGAATACATCAGTAAGCAAAAATTTACAGAACATCTGCTCTGTGTCCACTTAGAACTGTTTGATGTGTCTGCTTTCATCTGTTCCTGACCCTTTCCTTGACTGGTGAGATAATTTACATATGAGGATATTTCTGGACATCAAATTTTAGTATTAAAACATGAGTATTTGGTCCAAAATGCTCCCATTATGCCCTGGAAAATGCTTTTCCAGGTTTGGCATGCTTCCTACAGCTTTGCCTCCTGATGGGGAGGCTTTATGAGCTACAAAGGCAGGTATATTTTGGTCAAGTATGAGGCTTTGAGTCCTTATTCCTGGACTTTCATGGATTACAAAAAACCAATTGTATTAGATCTTCAGTTGGCTGCAGAGCTTTAAATCTTAGTTACTTCAGAGGTAAGTTTGTCAGTTTAAATTCTGTAGTAATATGTGGGCTTGCAAGCTCCCAGAATTTCCAGTACTCATAAATATAAGCAATAGAAGAATCTTTCTCCATAGAGATTAATTTTAATTTCAAGACATCTTAATCCTCATAACAATGAATGATTTAATTTTAATGAAGTAATTCGTGACAGACAATACATCGCCAGGGAACCAGCTGAAAATGATTCCTTTTTGTCTCACATTTTATTAGGATTCAGGAGAAATTCAGAGAGTGAGGTCAGAGCTGCCCAATGAATATTTACATTGCACTGTAAAATTCTTAATTTTCCCATGTAACATATTTATCTTAAATCATATATTCCAATGCTTAGGGAAATTTTATCTTTACCAGTGTACTTCTATATTTTGATATGAGAAATTTCATGCTTAAGAAACTTGCTGCTTGGAATATCAGAGGTCAGCACTCAATTGTGAAGTGTGATATAGCAAACCAGCCTGAAATATAGATTTTCCCTTTTATACATATGTTCATAAACATGGCATGTTAAAGTCAGAACAATAGCCAGGCATGGTGGCACATCCTTGTAATCCCAGCATCTAGGGAGGCTGAGGAAGGAGGATAGCAAGTTCAAAGCCAGCTTCAGCAACTTAGTGAAACTCTGAGCAACTTAATGAGACCCGTCTCAAAATAAACAATAAAAAAGGGCTGGAGATGAGGCTCAGTGGTTAAGTGCCCCTGGGTTCAATCCCTGGTATACACACACACACACACACACACACACACACACACAAAGTCAACAGATATATGCTGTATGCTAAGGGGGAGAGTTTTAAAATATTAATATATCATGCTGCTTCTTTAGATTTAACTCCTCAATGTCTAAGGAGATGGCATGGACACTTATCTATTTTCTCCAGCCACTTTCACAATATCACCCTCCATTCTTCATTCTCCTTCACTATTATAGCAAATCTTATAAATCTGTCTACTTGCAGGGCTGTTGCCCATTTTATCATGTCACCTCTCATGTAGAGTGTGATACAGCCTTCTAGCCATCTGCCTGCATTCATCCTTGTCCTCCTTTCACACACAATTCACCCAGCAGGAGCATAATCTTCTTAAAACATGAATGAGACAGTGTTGCTACACTCCAGATTCTCCAGTGGATTTCCAGCACTGTGTGAACAAAATCCAAATGTTTTACCAAATCGGGTATGCTTCTTCTTTAGAGACCAAGGACCTTGAGAAAAATGTTTATTGTGGACTTTTTTCACTTGTGACCATGGCTGATTTTTTGTTGTTGTTCTTGTCTTTTTCCCTTCTTCCCTCCATTGGCGTTTCTGGTGCTCATATACTTACTAACTTTCATGCTAAGTAACAAAGTCCCTATAAATGACATTTTCATATTAATCAGAGCTTGACAAAAATGTTATCCATCAGACCAATAGCAGAGTGCAAAGCGATGGACAGAGAGGGAGGAAGAGAGAACATAGGGGAGTACTATGGAAGAAAATCTACCAAAGTATGCGATGTCCATGTATAAATGTGCCACAGTAAATCGTGCTTTTATATATGATTATAATGCATGAATTAAAATAATAATAATAAAAATAGAAGGGAGAACAGTAAAGTAGAGCAAGTTCATCCAGAGAGAGTGAAGGAAAGGGAAGGTACTGAGAAATGAGACAGATCAAATTGTGTTTTGTGCATGTATGAATATGGCATAATGAATCCCACCATGAGGTATAATTATAAGGCACCAATAAAAAAGATTAAAATATAAAAAATGTTATCCATCATTGAAGCTCTGGTTTTCACTGAAAACTTAATTAAAACACTCTTAACCCTCTGAACAAGCTGTATTATTTGAAAATATTAAAGTTCATACATTTTAAGGCTTGATGAATTTTTGTAATTATATACAATCATGTAAGCATCACTATAATCAAAATATAGACCAGCTCCCTTATCCTAGAGTATTCTCATGCCACTGTGTAATTGGTGATGTCCCAGATAACAATCTGTTCATTGTTTCTATAGGTTTTATCTTTCCTATAATTTAGTATTATTGCTGTCATAAAATATATTGTTTGACTTCTTTCACTTAGCAGAATGCTTTCTAGATGGATTCATGCTTTTGAGTTTATTTATATTTTTGCCATTGAGTAATATTCCATGCTATGGATATATCATAATTTGTTCATTTGTTTTACTCAGTTAACAGACATTTGGTTTGTTCTTAATTTTTGGCTACTATCAAAAATGTTTATATAACCCAAACTGTGTGTGTGTGTGTGTGTGTGTGTATTTTTGTGGACATATGTTTTCATTTCTCTCAGGTAAATTCCTATAAATAAAACCATAGGTTCAATAATTGGTCTCCTCTCATACTGGCACATTGTTTTTTTGATTAGTATGTGTTTCTGGTAAGCCTTGAAATTAGTGTAAGTGCTAAAACTTTGTACAAATGTGTTGCTATTTTCCAAAATTATTTTACTATTCTCTGACTTTTAATTCCCATGGAAATCCTAAAATAAGGTTTTCAGTTTCTTCATAAACTCTAGTTTTGACTGGATCTGAATTGTACCTGCAGTTCAACTTGGAGGGGATTGAATGTTAACATCGTTGAAATTTCCATTCTTTCATAAGTTTTACATGTTTACATCTTCTTTAACTTCAGTTTTTAAAATTGTATACTTTCAGCGTATGGTCTTATACAGCTCTGTCAAATTTACCTCTAATATTTTTATATATTTTGGCTGCCAGTGTAAATAGTGTTGATTTTTAAAATTTCATTTTCTAAACATTTTAGCTACCATACAAAAATGCAATTAATTTTATAGAATAATTTTGTGTCCACCATCATTATAAAATTCATTTATTTATTCTAGTAATATGTTTGCATATTTCTCCCACATATACAATTTTTATTCATTTTTGAATAATAAAATATTTTCATTTCTCTGGTTGTACATGATGTAGATTTGCACTATATGTGCAGTCATACACATACCTAAGGTAATGATATCCATCTCATTTCACCATCTTTCCTGACCCCATGCCCCATTGCCTCTCCTTCCTCCCCTTTGCCTAATCAAAGTTCCTCCATTCATCCCATGCCCTTCCCTATTATGAATCAGCATCTATTTATCAGAGAGAATATTCAGCCTTTGGTTTTATGGGATTGGCTTACTTAACTTAGTATGATATTCTTCAACTCCATCTATTTACCTACAAATACCATAATTTTATTCTATTTTAATGCTGAGTAAAATTCTCAAAAGAAGATATACAATCAATAGACAATCAAAAGAAGATAGACAATCAATCAAGAAATATACAAAAAAGTTCAACATCTCTAGTAATTAGAGAAATGCAAATCAAAACTAAGATTTCATCTCAATGAATTTAAGATT
Source organism: Geosciurus inauris (assembly GCA_004024805.1). Classification (NCBI taxonomy): domain Eukaryota; kingdom Metazoa; phylum Chordata; class Mammalia; order Rodentia; family Sciuridae; genus Geosciurus; species Geosciurus inauris. The sequence goes on along the minus strand of PVHX01003841.1, from coordinate 81,066 downwards.
TAAATTCATTAAGATTTCATCTCAATGAATTTCATCTCAATAGAATATTACTTTTGAGTAATATTACTTTTGAGTAATATTCTATTGTGTATATGTACCACAGTTTCTTTATCCATTCATCTATTAAAGGGCATCTAGTTTAGTTCTACAGTTTAGCTATTGTGAATTGAGCCGCTATAAACATGTAGTATGCTGATTTTAAGTCCTTTGGGTATAGACCGAGGAGTGGGATAGCTGGGTCAAATGGTGGTTCCATTCCAAGTTTTCTAAGGAATCTCCATACTGCTTTCCAGATTGGCTGCACCAATTTGCAGTCCCACCAGCAATGTATAAGCGTTCCTTTTCTCCCACATCCTGATCAACACTTACTGTTGTTTGTATTCTTAATAACTGCCAATCTGACTGGAGTGAGATGAAATCTTAGAGTAGTTTTGATTTGCATTTCTCTATTTACTAGAGATGTTGAACTTTTTAAATATATTTCTTGATTGATTGTATATCTTCTTCTGTTCAGCTCCTTAGCCCATTTATTGATTGGGTTATTTACTTTTTTGTCATTAAGTTTTTTGAGTTCTTTATATATCCTGGAGTTTGTGCTCTATCTGACATGTGCGGGGCAAAAATTTGCTCCCAAAGGGAAGGCTCTCTCTTCACCTCACTGATTCTTTTGCTGAGAAGACGCTTTTTAATTTAAATCCATCCCATTTATTTATTCTTGATTTTATTTGTTGCACTTTAGGAGTCTTGTTAACAAAGTTGGGGCCTAATTTGATATGATGAAGATTTGGGCCTAATTTTTCCTCTATTAGGCACAGGGCCTGTGATCTAATTCCTAGGTCCTTAATGCACTTTGAGTTGAGTTTTGTGCAGAGAGTTTTAGTGAGAGAGAGGAGTATAGTTTCATTTTGCTGCATATAGATTTCCAGTTTTCCCAGCACCATTTGTTGAAGAGGCTATCTTTTCTTCAATGTATGTTTTTGGCACCTTTGTCCAGTATGAGATAACTGTATTTATGTGAGTTTGTCTCTGTGTCTTCTATTCTGTACCATTGGTCTACATGTCTACTTTGGTGCCAATGCCATGCTGTTTTTGTTACTATACCTTTTCTACAAATTAGGACAGTTTTATAGTTTCTTCCCAATCTATATGTTTTTTGTTTCTTTTATTTTAATATTTTAATGTGTTAATGGGATGTTAGCTAAAATGATAAATATAAGTCGTGAGAATAGACACCTTTCCTTTGCTTTAACTTTAGGTAGGAGTCACTGAACTTTTCAGCATTGAAGATTATGCTAGTTGTTGACTTCCCTTTTTTTTTAGTTCTTAATAAAGTTGAAAAAGTTTTCTTCTATTCCAGTTTGCTGAGAATTGTCATCATTGAGTATTGAATTATTATTATTATTATTTTGTGGTATTGGGGATAAAATGCAGGACCAGTACCACTTTTTGTGGTATCCCCACAATATTATTTCTTTCTTAAATGTTTGAATAAAATCATGAGTAAAGTCATTCTTTTGAGGCTGGAAGAATATTTTGGGGGAGTGGTGGGAGAACAGATCAAGTTGGAGTTCATTCCTTTAGTTTATTATGTTGGTGCACATTGTTTTTCATTTGAGATTAGTTTTTGCAGCTATGTCTTTGAAGTTATGTTTATTTTGTATAATTTTTAATATTCACCATAAAGTTTTTCATATTATTATCCTTTGGAGGCATGAAGACTATAATGATGTCCTCTTTCTCATTCCTGTTATTAATAATTTATGCTCTATCTCTTCTCCCTTCCTTCCCTTTTTCTTTGTTCCTTTCCTCACTTTCTCTGAATATATTGATTAATAATTAATTAAATTCACAAAATGATCAATCATTTTATTGATTTTTTTTTTTACTAAATGAACTTTTAATCTCCTTAATTTTCTCCTTTATTTTCTGTTTCTGACTTCATTGATTTCTACTCTGATCTTTATTTTCCAAATTCTGCATTATTCTGAGGTTAATTTGCTCTTGTCTTTCTGGATTCATAAGGTAGAAACTTAGATCATTTATTTCAGACATATTTTTCTAATACATGCATTTAGTGCTTTATGTTTCCCTCTAATCATTGCTCCACTTGTATCCCACAAATGTCAATACATTATATTTTTATTATTATTAATTTTTTAATTTCTTCTTTAACCCAATATTCAATTAGAAATATATTCTATAACTTACAAACATCTATACATTTTCTGATGAATTTATTGGTGTTTTAAAATTTGATCTGGATTAGAGAACATCTTGTATATGATTTCAAATTTTACATAGAATAATTAAGAATTTTTTTATTGCTCAAAATATATTTTACCCTGGCAAATGTGCCATATAAATTTAAAAAGATTTTGTGTTCTGGTACTTTGAATGTTATGTTTTCTAAATATCATTTAAGTCAAGATATTAATCAGTGTTGTTCAGATCTTCCTTATTTGCTGATTTTTGTCTAGTTATTTAATAAATTGCTGATAGAAGTGTATTATTTGTTACATAATGTCATGGAATTATCTAATTTTCTCTTCAATTTTGTTAATTTTTGCCTCACATATTTTAAATTTGTCATGTTAAGTGTTTGCATTTTTATGACTTTGTTTTCCTGATGAGTGGACACATTTATTATTATGCATTGTCCTTCTTTTAATTTTCTTATTCTAGTTTTCTATGCTCAGTGTTCACTGAGAAAACTCTTCTTAATTAATTTAATTCTAGTCAATCTGTATCTTTATATTTTAAAGTATCTCTCTTGTAAGCAGCTTATAAATGTTTGCTGTTTTATCTTTTAAACTCTTTTGAAAATTTCTATCTTTTTTTTGGGGGGGTGGGTACCAGGGATTGAACTCAGGGGTACTCAACCACTGAGCAACATCCCCAGCCCTATTTTGTGTTTTATGTAGAGACAGGGTCTCACTGAGTTGCTTAGCGCCTCGCCATTGCTGAGGCTGGCTTTGAACTCGTGATTCTCCTGTCTCAGCCTCCCAAAGTGCTGGGATTACAGGCATGTGCCACCACACCAAACCCGTCTCTCAATTTCTATCTTTTAATTAGTTAATCCTCAAGATAAAAATGATATATTTACTTTTGGCTTTTCAATTGTCACTTTTATTTTTTATTCCTGTCTTCCTCCTTTTATAAGTAAAAATGTTTGAATATATTTTTAATTCCATTTAAAATTTCCAATAGAATGACTGGAGATTCAACTCAGTGGTAGCATGATTGACTAGTATGTGCAAGGCCCCGGGTTCAACACCCAGCACTGCAAAATAAAAAAACCCTATAGAATTTTTGTTATACTTTTACATTTTAAAATGATTTTTCTAAAATAAGTAACAACAACATACATTATTGATTCTTCACAGTCCACTTACAGGTAATTCTATAATATTTTAAATGAATTATGGAACATTAAAGTCATATAGGTTTATTTTTCCTTTTGTTTTATAATTGTTACATAATACATAAGAAATCATGCAAGAAAAATGTTTTAATGTTTTTAAAAATATTTGCATGGCTTTCCAAATATATTTGGAATATATTTGGAAAGAATTTCCAAAGAATTAAAGGAAAAAAGACAAAAGGAAACATTATGTGCATTCATTTAGATATTTACTGTTTTCTGTGTTCTTCCTTCTTTCTTGGGAATCTGAGTTTCTATCTGGTATCATTGCCTTTTATCCTGTTGAAATAACTTCAGTGTTTCTAATGGTGTAATTTGTGGCTGTTTAATCTATGAAACTGTCTTTTGCTTTCATTTTTTTTTGTACTAGAGACTGAATCCAGGGAGCTTAACCACTGAGCCATATCCCCAGCCTTTTTTTGTTGTTTATTTTAAGACAAGGTCTCACTAAGTTGCTTAGGGCCTTGCTGAGTTGCTGAGGCTAGTCTTGAATTGTGATTCTCTTGCCTCAGCCTCCTGAGCTGCAGGGATTACAGGCCTGTGCCACTGTGCCTGGCTTCTCATTCTTAAACGATATTTTTTACTGGCTACAGAATTCTTGTTTGGCAGTCGCGCCCCCCCCCCCACCTCCCACCCCTCCCACCCCCGCCAAGTTTTCACTTTTCTTTCTTGCTCTGCTTCCTTGTTTCCTTTCCTTTCTTTCTCTCCACCCCCCTACCCTCCACAATTCTTTCTTTCGAGATTCATCATAAACACTTGCTACAACTCTTTTCTAGGCACTCTGGTTTTTGAAGAAAAATCTCCTATTAATTGGATTGTTGTCTCCCTGTACATAATATTATTTTCCATTAATGCTTTCAGAATTTGTTCTGCGTATATTCCCTTGAACAGTTTTATTATGATGTACTTGAGCACAGACTTCTTTATGTTTTTCTAGTGAGTGCCCTTTTAGCATCTTATGTCTTCAAATTCCTGTCTTAACAGTTTTGAAAAAATTTCACCACTATTTCTTCAAATATTTTTTTCCAAATCATTACTCTCCTTTCTTTTGGTATTCAAGTAACAACATATATTTGACAATTTTACACAATCTAACAAGTCCCTGTTTCTATTAATTTTGTCTTTTCTATTTATCTTGTAGTATAAATTGTATTGATCTATCTTAAGGTTCCATTACTCTTTCCTTTGTCCTTTTAGCTCTTAAATTCATCCAGTAAATTTTTATTTCAGATTTATGTCCTAAAATTTTCATTTTTAAAAATTTCTTGGCTGATGGCTTTTGTTAGGTTGTTCATATTTTTGTTTAGTGAAAACATGTTTTGTTTTATTTCATTGACAGTATGTGTGTGTATATATATGTAATTTACATACATAATACCTATTTTTAAATACATATCCATAAACATAATACATATACACATATGAGTCTATGTATATAAAATACCTATTTTAAAATCCATTTCAATATCTGGTTTATTTAGTAGTAACACCTAATAGGATTTTTTTCTCTTGAGAAAATGTTCTGTATTTTGGTTCTTCTTATTCTCTGTAATTTGGAGTGATATGTTGGGGTATTCTGAACATTAAGTCTTTGAGATTCTACATTGCATTGTTTTTTCCAATGAGGGTTTCCTTTGCTTTAAAAGGTAATTTTCTTTTGGATGGAATTGAATTGCAAACTTTGCTTCTTGGATCGCATCTCTGATCTTCATTCAGATCTCTTGTCAATCAGCCAAGTTGCTCTGTGCTTTATTGTGTGCTGTACATGAATGATTCAGGAATTAGTCAGAGATGTAAGAAAACAGTTCAGGGATTCCCTTCTGATTCCTCTTCTTGGATTTATTTTAGCACTATTTTTAGCAGTTATGTTTCTCTGGCTTCAGTATTCTGGTTTCCCAGTCCAGACAGACTGTGATTTTACTTGTGTTTTTCAGTGCTGTGGACTGAAAATTTTGAGTACTCCCTTCCCTGGATGGCTCCTCTCTTTCTTGCTCTGGTTAGTCTGCACTTCTGAGAGAATATGCTTTTTCTACATCTCCACTACTTTCAGGGAATTGCATTCTGCAATATGTCCAAGTTTTATGGTAGTTTTCTGCAGCAAATTCATCTGGTAAGGTCTGGCTTGTCATAACCCTAAGAGAAAGAAACTTCTTGATGAATATCCATATGTTTAACTTTTTTATGAACCTGGAAGTTTCCCTTGAGCATATAATATTTTGTGTCCTTCTATACATTAAATTTTTAAATATATTTTTTAAAAATTTTTTTTAGTTGTAGATGGACACAATATCTTTATTTACTTATTTTTACGTGGTGCTGAGGATAGAACCCAGTGCCTCATGCATGCAAGGCAAGCATTTTACCACTGAGCTTCAATCCCAGCCCAACACATTAAATATTTTTGAGGTGAGGACAACCTCATATTCTTCTTTTGGGCTGCAGCACATGCTAGATGTTTAATATGTTTCAGTTGGATTGGACTGAAACCTTCTTCACCTGTAAACTATGCAACGTAGTAGGAGTTTACTACAGGGGAGATAAACAGAGGAAGCAACAGTGTTGTATTTTTTATTCACAAGATTTCTGACTGATATAAAGTCTAGTATTTTTTCACTTGGTGAAAACTTTGAACAAAAAGAAGTAAATAAATCGTTTACTTAGTAACAGTAAAAAACTGAAATGATTTTATGTTCTCTGTATTTTTAGTTTAGTTCAAATGTACATCATAATGTAATGGGCCTTAATTTTATCTGTGAACCTTCCAGAATTCAGAAGAGACTGAGATGTCAACTCTCAATGAATTTCCCTGTCTCTGCTCTTTGAACTTTCTCAAACTTCTTCCATGTTTTATGAGACCATTGGAGTGATCTTTTGAATGGAAAGCTTTTTTCATATGTGCAAATTATAGAAGAAAAACTATAAAGTGAAATCCATCAAGGTTTCTTTAAGTTGACAAACCTCTTTTCATTTTAATTTTGATAATATTTAATGAATGCTTTATTTCCAATTCAAAATTGTACAATAAATAAAATTATCTTATAATGGGAAAAGAATACTTCTCTTTTGCTAGAATCTTCAGGACAATTAATATGTATATATTGTATTTCTTATTACTTTGAATACAGAAAAAATATTTTATTTTGCTATTTTATTGGAGTATTTTTCCTTGTGAACATTGACCACTGCTAGAATGTAAGAGTTAATGAAGTAATTAAATTAAAAGATAGTTTTCTAATTTAAATTACTTTGTAATGATCTTTCCTAAAGCTTTGAAGAAAAAAGACCACTCAAACTTAATGTTAGAAGAAATTTCATGGTAATTACATGAAGTCAAGATGGATTAAAGTATTAGAGGAAGAAAATATAAATGGTTAAATTACATTTAACCAAAGTAGTGGTTAAATTCCTTGTATCTTAATAAATTAGTGTAAAATTTTATGTTTAAAAATATAAGTATTTGATCTTGAAAAACTCTTAAAATTTATGATTAGATTGGTTGTACAATAATTTAATGATTCTGTAAGATTCTGTAAGAAAATTAGAAATTGATTTTTTAAATTTGACAATATATTTTCAAATTGACTCTAGATCTTGTAAAATTTCAATTTAATTTGTTTCATCCTTTTATATAAAAGTTGAGATTAGTTATTCAGACAAATTATATTTATTGACCCTCTTCCACATTTAAAGCCCAGTTATGAGTTTTTCCTGTATTCTCTAAGGATTTTTAAAAGGACAGAAAAATAAATTTTATTTTGCTCTCATTTTTGCCAAAGTTATACAAGAAGTTTTAACTATAATAGAGAATTATACCTAACACATGTTCCATTATCCTATGTAATACATTTAAGATTTCAACTTAAAAGTTCTAAATATGTACAGGTAGATAGTTACATTTACTTAGATAGTTGTGTTTACTTATTTACTAAATTTGCAAATTCATAAATAAATGAAATGCTTTTGTATATCATGTAGATGAATACGAAAGAACTTCATTCTCTCCCAAATAGCAAAATGTCAAAGTATAAATTAACAAACTATACATTTAAAAATTTCACTGAAGAAATACATGCACAAATAAATATAAAATATCTAAACTGCATAGGTTCAAGGCCTTCTAGGTGAGCAAGCAACACAGCATGCTTTTCTATTAGGATCCAGTTGCTGGATCCTAATACGGGACAGGACAACCAAAGCCAGAAGTGTCTTTGCACAGAGAAATAGAAATCAGCCAAATTTTCAATGGCTTATGTCCTGAAATGTTCAATGTGAAACTAGAATATTTCAAAATACCCAAACAATTCTTTCTCTCGAGTAATTGTCCTATATGGGAATTTTGCTAAGTAGATAGAAATTGGAAGTAGCACTAAAAATGGGAGAGAGATCCTAGGATTTCTTAGTCTCACTATTTCCTAGTCTCATGGTCCTACACTCTCAAGCTCTATGGGATCATACTTTCATGGTATTGCCTGAAATTCCCCAAGTCTAATGGTCTGGAGGTCTAGCAGTCTAATGATATTTGGTTCCTATTTTCAGGAACAGATTTGATCCTGCAAAATATTCAAATCAAGAGGCAAACCAACCAAAGATGCAAATCATTTTAACCTCTGGTGAAATCAAGTATATCAGCACCTGTGACCAGGTAGAAATTAGAAGCTGAATGGAAAAGCAAAGAATAACTTCTTTATTTTCTTTGTACATGAATTTTCAGTCCCTGCTAGAGAGATGAAACTTCCAGCCTCCTGGGAGAGCATTTAAAATCATATGGAAACAAACTGATCACATTTTTATTGTAGCTTTCTTGTTAGGATTTTTTATTGATTATTTATTGCTACACAAGGGATGATCACAGACCCACACATTAATAATCTCACAAATTCTATGGCTTTACAACCTCTCATGAATTTGTTTATAATCAAGATGTTGGCACAAGGTCTTGCTGTCTCAAACTGAAGGCTCAGATGGGGAAGGGTCATTTCTAAGCCCATTCAATGATTGCTGGTGGTATTCCCTTCCTTGTGTATTGATGGACTGAGGGACACAGTTCTTGCTAGCTGGGCAAGTGAAAAATCCTGTACTAATGGTTAATTCTGAGCCAGACATAAAATAATTTTGGCAGCTTTTTCTGGGCTCTGTAGAAACCAAGCAAGAAAGTTAAATACATAATCAATCCATCCTTGCTCTTCTGGACAATTTTAGTTGGTTTGTGTTTTTTGGGATGGGGAATAATGTTTGATTAGACATGACATTTCAACAACTTACCTTCTCTAATGTTGGATTTTCACCTTCTGTACACAAGGCTCTCTTAGGTACTGCAAATTCAGTGGAGAACATGACACACAGACATCTCTGAGTGTTGTGTCTTTATAGCTCAGTGGGTATTAGGGGTTGGATAAGTCAATTCCTCCCTATTCTCTGTTTCCAAGTAGAGAAAAATCAATCTTGGATTTTTTTTCTACCTCTTTACAGATCCTACCTAGAAGGGGTCAAATGTTTTATTTAGTGGAGTTTAGGATTAGGCTCTTGGCATGCTTGACTTCACTCCTGTGGAAACTTAGATTAAAATCTTTCTTCTTGCAGAAAGCAAGTGCGCAGGTCTTCTCTGTCTTATGGTAAAAGGGGCATTTTTCATGCATACAGAAGTCAATAACAATTCAACTGTGACAACTCATAAAGTGAGTATGATGCATCCAATTCAATGGTGAAATATCATAATTATTGTTCATATACCTTTGTCAAAACGTTCATTTGGATTTTTTTCTTCGTTTTTTATAACTAAGTACTAAAACTAGCACCTTGCAATCTCTATGTGTTTGATTTCGGTCTCTATCCATCTTTATTGGACAAGGAATAATTTGTTTATTTAGCTCTAAAATCTCAATAGTGGGGTTAGAGAGAAATACATTCAGCACTGTGAATGCCACAAGCAAATTACAGAGTGGAATAATAGCAGAGAAGGAACACCTTATCCCTACTGGGAGGACTACTATCTTCAGAAAAGATACTTTTTATGTAAACCCATAAATTTTCTGCTCTCTTGAGTTAATATTGTGGGGAAAGCAGGAGCCAGTGGATTCTGGAATATATGGGACTTCATTAATAAAAGAATCAGACCACTGAAAATAAAAGTTTGGTTGAGTGTATGTTATTATACCCTATTTTATGGGTTTATTCAATAAGTTGTTATTAAATGTGCCTCATGTGAAGTATTTTTCTAGAATCCAGAGATGCATCACTGGAAAACAAAATTAAAAACATTTATAACCCTATGAAACAACATTATAGGGAGTTAGTAGCTTGAGATTTACAGTTGGTTTGAAGACTCATTGCCCTCCTCAAACTTTCTTTGTATATTGAAGCCATGATCCTATACCAGGCCTTTGCAGGTGCTGTTGTTTCTGTGTGGAACAACACACTCTTAGATGCTCATACAGTTTGCTCTCTCATAGGTACTAGGCTTTTCCTGGCCTACCCACTTCCAAATTACAACTGGCCTTTTGTAAGTATTCTTTTCTCCCTACCTCTCTGCTTTATTTTCATTATTAAGTCATTATTATCATCTAACATAAATGTGCTATCTGGTCAAAACACTTCAGTTTCCCACAGTAAACCCTGGGCTCTCATTAAGACCTTCAAAGTCTCTATGATCTGCTTTCAACTCCATTTCCTTTCTGGTCTCATCTCTTTGCCTCACTCATCTGAAATGATGCTACTCTGGGTAAGATGGGAAGGATTTGAGAAGAAGAGCTTCACACAATGAATGAGGCTTAATGTGGTCTCACTGGCCACCAGGTTGAGGACTTGCTGATATGGGGTGAAACGAACAATGGACAAAGTTGAAGCCAGGAGGTCAGTTAGAAGACACTGAATTAATCCAGGTGAGAGCTGGACACTTTGGGACTGAGTGGTATCAGAACTGGGAAGTGGAGAGAAATGGTCAGTTCTGGACATGTTTCAGAACATAATCAACATGATTTGCTGAGAGATTTGAGTTGAGTTTTGAGAGGGGGTAAAAAGGCTGACTCTGGCAGTGCTGTCTGAGCAACTGGAAAGACATCATTGAGCTTGATGGAAAAGTCTGTGGGAAAAACCCTGAAGTTTGGATGAGTTGTACTGGAGCTGCTTGTGTGATATGCAACTGAAGATTAGGAAAAAGCAGGTGGGAATGTGAGGCTACAATTATCATGAAGTCTGGGTAGGAAATCTTTATTTGGGAGTCTTTGGCATACAGAGCGTATTGACATTTATCAGACAGAGTAAGATTACTAAGAGAGGAGAGTAGAAAAGAAAAGATCAGAAGACTCATTGTTGGGGCACTTTGACGTCTGAAGGTCAGAGAGATGAGGAGAAGCCAGACAAAAAGAGAAGGGCAAAGAAGCACTCAGTGATGTAAAAGGGAAATGGTAAGTGTTGTGTCCTGGAAACAGAAGAATTTCAATGAATAAGTAGAGATTAACGATGTCAAATGCTGCTGATAGGTCAAGTAAGATGCATTAGCTAGAACACATTTCCTAGATCACTAGAAATATGTTTGAGCAAATGTCAGGGGGATAAATTAAACATCTGCTATTTTTTGCAATGTGAAATGTCAGAAAAGTTTAGGCAAATTTTCAGTGGACACAAAATTTGTTAGTGTACTCCAAATAAATACACAAGTGTACCCACATTCCTTCATGATTATTGTGGGCAGATACTCAGCCCTCTTATTGTCCTGTGATCCAGCATAAGGCGATGCTCCTCTGAACAGAGTCCAGGGGTATTTCATAGGATTGGTTAAAGCAAACGGTGATAGGGTGGCACATGGTGCTTTGTATCTCCACAGAACTTCCTTAGGCAGTTTTCAGGTTGTGTTGCACTTGCTGCTGTGCACACTGCACCACACGAAGTCAAACTGTTTAACCGTCTGATGTATTTTATCACATGGCACATTTGGGACTCCACTAATTTACATGTCTCATGAACACTCATTTTATAGTTCTCAGCATGTTTTATGTGAGAACTACTAAATAAAAAATCTTGATAGAGAAATGTCCTTGGATGAGAAGTATCTTTTGAATTTCTTTTTTGATGGGCTCAATCCACCAGTAACCTTTTTGTAAACACATTTTCTCATACTTGGAGCCCATTAATGTTAATTACTCTAATGCGCTATTAACATGCTTTTATTTTTCTTTACCTACTATTACTTAAGCTTTTTTCATAATAGTTATTAAAATCTCAACCAACTTATTTATGCATAGCTAATACAATCAATATTATTTACTTTGCTACATTTATTAAGACAGGAAAATACCTGTCTTAAATCTAATAAAAGTCTAGAAGGCGCCTGGTGCTGTGGTGCATGCCTATAATCCCAGCACTTTGGGAGGCTGAGACAGGAGAATTGTGAGTTCAAAGCCAGCCTCAGCAACGTGGAGGCGCTAAACAACTCAGTGAGATCCTATCTCTAAATAAAACACAAAAAACAGGACTGAGGATGTGGTTCAGTGGTTGAGTGCCCCTGAGTTCAATCCCTGGTACCAAAATCAATCAATCAATCAATCAATCAATCAATCAATCAATCGATAGATAAATAGATCTAGAAGGAACCACAGGTGAAACTTGTCAAAACATTTGTGTAGTCATTGAATTTTGGAAAACTAAATTATTTTAATATTTTCTTTCATTCTACTCCTTTTAAGTCTTACTCCTTCCTTACACATCTCTTTCTGACACTATTTTGTTTTTCATGTTTAGCTTATTTAATCAAGATTTTTATAGTATTTGATATTACTCCAATAAAGAAAATTCCCCTTTCCTCTTTCTCTTGTCCTTTTGATGATAATTCTTTTTTCTAAATACAGTTTATTATCTTTGAATACATTATTAGTGTTCTTTAATTATTTAATTTTGTCAGCTCTGTATCCTTAGTTAGGCTTTAAGCTCTTGAGAGTTAGGGTCATTAAAGCAGCAGCAACAAGAACCAATTTTTCAAACATAAGGAGATTTCACATCTCACAACAGTCGTCACCTTGGTATTGTTTTATATTTATTTCAATGATTTTTAAAAATTTTTGCAGCTATTCTTGAAATTTATAGAGTTATTCTGGGTAAAATGAGTATATAATTTCTTTTTTAAAAATTTTTTGAGTCATATTCCTTCTATGTCCCTAAAATGATACTATTCAAGTGAACTCCCCATTTCTCTCATCCAATTCTAATGTATATCTCTTTTGTAATCCTGATTTGAATAAACAGGTTATAGAAAAAACATGAGGCAACATAGGAAATTTTAACACTGATTAGATAGTTGATATTAAGGAATCAATGTAATGTTTTAAGCTATTAAAATGGTATCATGATTATGTTTTTTTAAAAGAAGAGTACTTAACATTTACAATTAAACTGCAGAAATTAGAATGAAGTTTTAACATTTGAAATTAAATTCAAAATAATCTAAGATTGAAGGAAAGGGCCCATGGTATACACAAAATGAGACAAGCTATGAGTTGATTGGCAACAACTATAATGAACTTGGTGACTTGTTATGTTGTTTTATCCTCCTGTATATGTTTAAAATTTTCCCTTGAAAGTTTAAATAATGGATATACCTTTTCAAGTGAAGAGAGACTGCTTTCTTTGATAATACTCAATACAAACCCCACCATCATTGAAGGTATTGTCCAAAGAGAATTATGAAAGTATTCTGTGCATTAAGTATCACTGGATATTTCAGAGCTCTTCCTTGCTTACAAACCTTCTTTTCTCTTTTTCCTTTCATTCCCACCATGGGAGGACTGGATTAAGTGTGTTTGTACATCGAGCTCTAATGACGAATTTTTAGCAATCCTTTAATGCTTCTACTGTCCAATCCTGCATGGTACGCATACGACAGAGGTGATGAATGCAAGCTTTCTAACTCACAAGCTGTAGCCATCTGCTCCTGTGGTCACTTCTGCAGGCACTGTCTGAGTCCTCCAGGGCTTCTTTCTTGGAGATAGTCTTTTGGTTTCATCTTTTGTCCCAACTCTGTAGGAACACATATGTAGGTCATTGTCTTTTGTAAAGCTGCTTTACTACCTGTATAAGGATTTATCAGTGAATAAGCTAAAAGCTAATAACTAACTAAAATTAGAGAGTTGTGAAGAGTTCAGTATGCACCAATGGTGAGTAGAAACATTTAACTCAGGTCCATTCACTTTAAGGCTGTCTGTGGCTAGGTCTGTTTTAAGAACTAAATCAATTGCATAGTATACTTAGTCCTAGAAACATACTGATTTAGTTTCTTCTAGCATTCCCATGTCCATGTGCAGAGGTATGAATAATAACTGACTGTTTTTTAGTTTACACATGCATACTAGACTTGCTTTCCTTGATTTAGCTTTTTGGTTATCCACCTTAAAACTTTTCTTCTTTTTATGCATAAATATTGGGATTCATACTCTGTGGTTAGGGCTAGAGAGAGAGCAGTGAATGAATGTACATAGTCTCTACCTTCAAAGTGCTCTCTGTCTATTGGGCTTCTATCCACTTGCACAGATTCTGAGAAATTTACCTCTGGTTATCTTCATTCACTTGTTACTTCACTAAAAAATTGTGTGTTCCTGCACTATGAAGTTTTGCTCTGCGTTCCCACTTCAGATAGTTTATGTTGGATAAAAACAACCACAGAATTATTCATGAAGAACTCCACTCTCTACCTTTTGCCAGACACAAGACTAATCAATTTTTCCTACCAGTTATTTGCTTCTTAAAAGTCACCTTTTTTTTTCTGATTAAACTACATTTCCTTTTTCCCAATATCTTGGGACTCAATTTTGAAACTGCCTTTAATGTGACTCAGCCTAAGCCTTTTCAACAATCTACTTTTTCTGTGCTGCACCCAGCTCAGTGCCATGGCTATGCTCAACAAACTCTGCAAAAAATATTTTGTTTTCTTTCCAATAGAAAAAATCATATGTGGAAATCATGAACAGTTGGAAAAAAAAGTAGAGAAAAATTTTAAAAATTTAAATTTAGAAAACTATTGTCACTCATAACCCTGTTTATTCTTGTACCCAGAGTCCCTCAAAGACTAAGCATATCACCCCTTGTGATCCCACTAAACTCTTATTTGCTAGGTTGCTCTGAGAATTTTTTGTTTGTTACCAGCTCTACCAGCTTGCAGTACTCGCAGGAGAGGCTTATGGTTGTACAGCTGTGAAAACCCCTCTGGAATTCTTTTCGTGTTAACAGGATAAAGTGTTCTCTCTTTAGGTCCACTGTGGGGAAATTCTGCACATTTATGTTATAGAACTAATCGGACTATGCATTTAAGATTTAAAGAAGCATATAGACATGATTAACCAGGCAGAATTTGGGGATATTATCTTCCTAAATAGTCAGAATGGTAAACAACATGCCTTTAGAAGTAAATTTTTTGTCTGTGTTAAAAGAGCATTTCTAAAATTGTTGTCATCTTTTTTCCCCTTGTGCTCTGGCTGTTTTTCAGGAAGTCATTAGTGCGACCTCATATTCACCTCTGCATCACATGCTTCCTTCTAGCATCTCTCTATGTTGATTATCTTTAAAAAAAGACTTTGGAATTGTGAGGGCAAATGCAGCTAATGTTAAACAAGCCCCTTTATAACCTCTGGGCAATAAAATGGTTGATACTTATTAGACAATGTTGACATGTTAAATAAATTATTTCAGAATAACTGGTGTTTGCAAACCAGAAAAATGCTCATAATAAAATCTCGATTGTGTGTTTTGTTTTGATTTTTTTGTTTTGTTTTCTGTACCTCATGGATCAGAGGCAGGCCTTGGCAATTCTATCTAAATTAGGAATTGGACCCAAGCACTATTACTGATCAATTTCTGCTGGGAAACAATTGTAATTTCACAGTTTATAATGGGTTTTACAGTTGAGAGCATTTAAATGTGAGAAGAGAAGTCAGACTTGGTGGCTTTTATGATTCTGATTATTACTATTATCATTTAATTATTTCCAGTCAACATTTATCAGGGGTTAGTTGATAGATTTCCTTACCAAATTTCTTTTGTTTCTTAAAATGCTAATATTCAAAGACTTTGTTTATTAATTATGAAAAATGACATTAAAATTTTTGAATCAAGAGCTTATTTTATAAGAATTTAATTTGTAACAATGATTTTCATAATTTTGATTGATTAAATATGAATTCCAAATAGGATTTTCTACAGACTAAGAAACATGGGGAAACACTAGTAAAGGGTACTGAAATCTAGAAGATATAAGAGAGAATTTGGGTACTTTAAATAAATAATTTTTAATTTATTTACCTAAAATGATTACTGATTTAAAATGATTTAATCTTTAAATTTAAGGTTGTAAACTCAGCTAAATTACTTACTTATTGTCTCATATGCCAATTCTAAACACTAAGGATTGATCTTTGGAAGATAGAAAGAAAAGTGCCAGAAATTTGCAAAGAAGTAATTAAATTATTCCAAAAGCTCCAGACCACTAGAAACTTTAATATCCACTCTGGGCAAGATATTGATTGATTAATTCTGTAATAATTGATCATTCAGTAATCATTTATTGATATCCAATGTTCCAGACATAGTCTTAGGGTTGAGAATGTAGCCCAAAATCAGGAAACTGTCTCTGACTTGAAAGAATTAACAGTACAGTGATTACATATATGCAAATAAGCTATGAATGTAAGATAAATTAATAGAAAATGGGATTCCAAAGAGCCTGAAATGGGCAGTTTTAATTTCTTAATACAAGTGATTAAGCTGTGAAGGTGTATGTGTGCGCAGAGGTGAGGCAGATGTTGGGGAAGGGAGTGGAGAGAGCTTTGCAGAAGGCAAAGATGGCCTAGGCCAAGATCTGGAGGCGAGAAGGAACATGACATGATTGGTTGGTATATTAGGAATCCAGAAAAGATTCTAGAATGGTGCATTGAAGGAGTTATTAGGAATCAGCAATGGATTAACAAGGCACAACTCAATCAAATTATTAAATTTATTTCCTTCCGTCCTTTCTCTTCTTCTCTTTCAAAATTTTATAACTACTACTATAACTGGATAAGGACAAGGAATTCAACAAAACATTTAACATCAAGTCTCTATGGGCCACACTCTTGTGGGCCATGTTGATCAACTTTACAAAGGGAATCAACTAACAAACAGATGTTTCCAGTAGCTTAGACTGAGTCTGTCTCCTTAGTCCTGTGTAGTTGAGTCTTTGTATCCAAAAATTGGCTCAAGATCTGGAGACTTTTTTTTTCGGGTTTAGGAATGAAGTAAAATGCATCGAAGATTGAGTTTCCTAAAATTTTGGGGTAGAATTATAAATTAAATGTAAAAAGATAAAGTTTGAGAAAAACATTTTGAATATTAAAGTTATAAATATTCTTTGTGAAAATGTCAGAGCCATGTCAAATTATATCCCAAGTATTAAAGACACACACACAAATATATTAACATATATATTAACTTCTTTTATTCTACTGTCCTGAACAAATTTTAAAACTTGGTATATATTTCTAGTTTTTCTATGTATTTACATACACACAGACACACTTTATAAAATGAGATCATATTGTAGCACTGTTTATTATTTGTATTTTCTTAGTTTCTGTCATCTTTCCATGTTAATAAATTTCTGTCTCATTCATCTCGATACAGGAATGGCCGGTATTTGAAACTATGTCATAATTTAATGCATACACTCCATTTTATCACAATGCTTCTTAAATTAAAACATTCAAAATGCAGCACATGATTTTCAGGTCCTTTATGGACTGAATTATGTTGCCCCCATATTCATGTGTAGACTTTCTAATATCCAGGGACTCAGTGTGATTGTATTGGGGGAACAATCTTAAAGAGGTGATTCAGTTAAAATGAAGTTAGACAGTTGGGCCACATTCCAATCTAATTGATATCATTATAGGAGGAAATTTGGACACAGAGATACCAGGGGTATCTGTACAGGGAAGAGAAATCATGTGAGGACACAGCTGATGGCCATTTGCAAGCCAAGGAAAGAAGCCTCAGGGGAAACTAAGCCACCACACCTTGATCTTGGACTTGTAGCCTCTAGAACTGTGAGAAAGGAATTCCTGTTGTTTAAGCCCCTCAGGCCATGCTGTTTTGTTATGGCAGCCCTGGAAAACCCATACAAGTCTTTATTAATATTGCACTATGTAATTTTAATTAAAAAGTTTTATCCTGAGGAAATAAATGGATAATGCATTTTTGGGGGCAGGGGGTGGAGATTGTACCCAGGTCATTCGACTACTGAGCCACATCCTCAGCCCAATTTTGTATTTTATTTAGAGACAGCTTCTCACTGAGTTGCTTAGTGCCTTGCTTTTGCTGAGGCTGGCTTTGAACTCGCGATCCTCCTGCATCAACCTCCGGAACTGCTGGAATTATAGGCGTGTCCCACGGCACCTGGCTTGGATAATGAATTTTGAATTATATAGTGCGTTATATTTTGAACCACTCTTACATAAACTGCAGTTAAAGAAACTGAAGAGGTATCCCACAGAGTGTGTTCAAGGCCTCACGTATCTGAAAGTGTTAACTTTCTCTTGCACCACTTGCAACCCATTCCTGCCCTATTTTTCTCTTTCTGCTGCTTAAAATTTCAAATAAAGTCACCTTTGTTTGACAACAGGAAAGAAGGACACAAAGAAACTTTAAACTGTGTCACCAGTTTGCATCTCCTTCAATGACCTCCCTATGGCACAAAAGCATGGATGAGTTTATCAGATTAGCTAATTGCTGCTCTGGAATGTTCACAGTCAGGAGATAAGATCTAGAAAGGAGTGTGTACAGGTACATCCAGTGGTGGGTATGTAAGGAAGAAGTAAGGGATAGAAATTCAAAGACATGGCAAAGCCGTCATAAATTCTCAGTTACCGAGAGGTCAAATGAGAAGCCTGGGGAGGAAAAATCAAATGGTAATTGAACCCTGATACTGGTCTTTTGGGAAGGTATTGTTTGAAGTTGTGCCTCGTGGGTCTTCTCGACGAGTTGGGGTCCTGAGAGACGAAAAGGGGTCTTCAAGGAAGAGGAAGTGGAGTCTCACAGGATGAGGCTTTGGGGTCCCTGGAGATGAAAAGGGGTTTTCAAGGAAGACAAAATGGGGTCTCATGGGACAAGGTTAGGGGTGACTGTCCATGGAGTCCCTCCACCCAGACTCCGGGGGTAGGTAAGACTGCTCTGCCAGAGCGAGATGCAGAACCCGTTTAATCCAGGAAGTACAGAGGCTTATATAGGGTCCTCGGACCAGTCGTGGCCCTGAGGTTACAACCAATGAGGCACGCTCTGCTGGGCAGGTGTTTCATCACCAGAGAATGGGAAAAGAGGGAAGGGAGGGGTTGAAGGTATGGGGAGTGCTCCTACAGGAAGGGGAGAAATGCAGGAGTTAGTTTGACAATTGCTATTTACACATTGGGACAGTTGAGTCTTCATTTATCGGTAGTCTGTGTGACTGCTTGTGGCAGATGCTTCACAGAGCAACGCTTTTTGATTGCCAGGGATGCTCAATGATTGCTACTTTGTTGAATGAGATTATAAAGCCACCTCCTGGGTAGTACAGCCTTTTTTGTGGACCACAGAAGTTTGTGTTAATACTTCAGCAGGTAGATGTAAGTGCAAGACATACAATGAAGCTATTCAGAATTTTCTAGTATTTTGATTTCAAGACAGTGACTGCATTTTTCTTTTTAATTCAAGAATTCAGCAAGCATAGAAGTCTTTGTCTGTCTGACTTTGCAAGTCTTTCTCCAGGAGACAGCATGTATTTGGGAGCACTGCAAGGTTGAGCAGACAAAGAAAACACATTTAAAATTACAGATGTTATTTCTAAATTGTTCATAAGTAACAGGAAACTGCAGGATGATATTTAACTACTCTGTAGGTAGCAGGCAATTTGCATTTGTAATATCAGCATAATGAGTTTAAGATGTGCATTGATCCCATTTCATTTTATATGGAATGCAACAAAGCATGTTAATGGTAACCTAAAAGTGTATATAAATCAAGGGAAAATATGATATGTCACAAAATTCAGTACCATCATAGTAATTGTGCTTGTTTGAAGCCTCTCATCCAAGGTACCCACAATGTCTATGGCAACTAATACCAAAGGTAATTATAGTGAATGGAGAAATTAAAATTTTCCATTTTCAAGTTTTCATGTGATACAGTGCTAGAGGACTTACTCGAAAAAGATGCTCCCACAATAAAATCTTATATAATTGATAATCCTTTAATTAAAAATAAAAAGCTATTTCATTGTCATTTAAGTCTTCCTGTCTCAGAAATAGCTGATAGACTGGCCATACTTGGCCTTTCTTTGTTTTTCAGTTGTTGCTCATTAATTGAATTTTTCACATCCTCATAACTCACTTAAATATTCAAAGGGCCATTTTATCCAAGAGAAGCATGTGGAAGTTTTCTCATCCATCTCAACTTTGAGAGAATTATATCCAATTATTTCAAATTATTTTTATTTTATGTTTTTGTTTTTCTCTGTGTTTGCCAATTATTTTGGGAAGGGAAGAATAAATACATGAGAATTGTGAGATGGATGTTTTAATACAAATGCAACAAAGTCAATGTAAGTTATTATATATTATATTTCTGTTTATAAATGCAATTGTAGAGGTCAATTTAATTACTGTGTGTCTCTAAGCTGTGACTAAGTAGGCACCACTTACTTCTGTAACTTACTGGTTTGCTCTTTGCCTCTATGCATTACTACTGCATGCCTTTAACAAGAACAACAGAAAGATATAAATGTAAAAACAAGGGAACTTACTAAAGATGCTTCATCACTCTAGTGATCAGGACAATGCAAATTAATAGTAATCATATTCCACTTAATACTATCAATTGATAAAATTCAAGAGTTTATATGGGTAAAGGGAAGTATCTTTGCTCATAGGAGTGTGGATTGCTACCAACACTTTGGAAAGCAGTTTCCTGGGAGACCTGAAGGTGCTAGCTTATTCTATTAGAAATTTAAAAGAGTAGATACCTAAATATCTGTTCTGGAAAAGTTCTCCCAAATGTGTAAAAGATGATTGTGTTCTTAATAGAAAAAAAGAAACAATCTACCTAGGCGTCCTTTACTAGGGGAATGAAAAAGTATATAGATTTAATCGATTAAGTGGAATGCTACATAGCAAATAAAGTGAATCAATCAGAACTTCATATATCAAAATACATATATAAATATCAATAGATTAAGTGATTAAGAATATTTTAATATGATAATGTATATGTAAATTAAAAATATATAAACCATAGTTATATATATATTCAAAATATAGGTGCTTAATACTGATGCATATTAACATTAGTGTAGTAGTTACCTCTGGGAGAGGGAGAAGAAACAGGTATGGGGTCTTATCTCTATCTGTAATATTACATTTTCCTTGCATAGCACAAACTGGAATAAATATAGCAATGTGTTAATATTTGATAAATCTAAACTTTAGACATATAGGTACCAACTATAGTATTTTCAATATTGTTATATATTATTGTATATCTTTGAAATATTTCTTGTTTAAAATTTTAAAGTTAAAAGTAAATTTGTTACCTTTCATATTTATAATTACATCAGTAGCATTTATAAGCAAAAATGCCATTGTATATACTATTTCTATTTTTTTAAAACTCTAAGTGTTCTACATGTATTACATGATTTTAATGCACATAGTAACCCTGCTAGGTAAATATATATATATGTATTTATGTATGTATGTATATGTGTGTGTGTGTGTGTGTGTGTGTGTGTGTATATATATATATATATATAAATTTTTTTAGTACTGGGGATTGAACTCAGGGTACTCGACCACTGACCCACATCCCTAGCCCTATTTTGTGTTTTATTTAGAGACAGGGTCTCACTGAGTTGCTTAGTGCCTCGCAGTTGCTGAGGTTGGCTTTGAACTCGTGATTCTCCTGTCTCAGCCTCCCAAAGTGCTGGGATTACAGGTGTGCGCCACTGCGCCCAGATCCATTAGCTGTATTTTACAGATGCAAAAATGGAAGCAAAGGCCAGGAGTATAGATTTTGGGCTACAGTTTTTATTCTTAATCACAATTCTACTGTCTCTTAAATTTCATGTTTTCTTACGTGTATAGATGTATACATATGTACACACACACTGCTTGCATGCCTACATCCTTTGTCTTAGCACACTTTTATCTAAAAATGCATCTTCTTAATCATGCTGTCATTTAATTAAGAAAAACAGTAGATAATAAAAAGATAGAGTTAGGCATGGTGTTGCACACCTGTAATCCCAGCGATTTGGGAGGCTGAAGCAGAGGGATTACAAGTTCAAAGCCAGCCTCAGCAATTTAGTAAGGTCCTGAGCAACTTGGCAATATCCTGTCTCAAAATAAGAAAAAAAAAAAAAAGGGATGGGGATGTGGCTCAGTGCTTAAGTGCCCCTGGGTTCAATCCCTGGTACCAAAAATAGAAAGAAAAAAAACAGTTCTAAGGACTCAGAATGGTAAGGTAATTTCTTTAATTTCTAATCCCAGTCCACCAATATTCTGCTGAATGATTTGTAGCAAGCCCTTCATTATTTTGTTTCAGCTTCTCTATTTGAAAACACAATTGATCAAAATCTGCCTACCTCAAATAACTGCCATGAAGATAAAGCAATGGCATTTATTTGGAAATACATTGAATAATACAGAGTTATTTAGAAAATTATAAAATGTTGCTTATATTTAATGCAAAGTTTGAGAACACATTCTAATACTGTTCTGAAGCATTCTCAAAATAAAACCTCGAAGGCATGAAAGTCAATTATTTAATAAACAACACAAATTCTACTATGGTATCTTTTTTTTCTGTCAGAAATACTACTCATGTGGACTCAAATTCTACAGAACTGAACTAGCTTGTAGTTTCTATTCTTGACTCTTGCTTCATTGTTCAAAGGAACCCATGATTCCTGGCTCTGAGCACAGCCAGGGTGCTCTCAGAAAACACAGCACACAATATTGATCTCTTTTCTGTGAATGAAGTTCAGAATTAACCAGGAGTCCATTATTGCTGGCATTTAATTGAAGTCAAAAATCACTAGGAATTGCAAGGCAATTTAAAGAAAATGTGTTAGTGAGATCAGGAAATGGCATATTTGGGTCACACAAAGGAAATAATAAAACTTCATGTGGTAATCCATATGATTCCAAAATGGCCAAACCTTATAACGCTGTGCTTTGAGAATTAACTTTGAGAGTGTTTAATTAACTGAAGTATAAAGAAACTGCCTGCTTCTTTGGCATTCTGTTATTTGCTTTTTAATTTTTAGCCTCTATCCTAAAAGTGACCTTTAATTTCTACTTTCTTAATTTTGTTTTTACTCATGTTACTTTTTCTATCCATTTTCCTTATTTCTTACATGTTCAATAAGATCATGAAATGGCAAGTTCTAGAATCATCATTCTTTGGTTTTCATCTGAGCGTTTAAAATCCTGTGGTGATATTTGCCACACAATAATTTTTGAATTTTGAAGCCCAGGGATTTCCCCTTGTACTTTATAGAATTGTAGAAATCCTTAGAAATCAAGCTGGGATGCCCCTGTTTCTGAGTTTATGTGTTGAAATAAAAATATAGGAAAGTGACTCTGATAATGCTAGAGGAACTAAAGATGGTCAGGCAGCAGAGCTGGAAGGAGATCCTGCAGTACCTTCTCAGTAAACAAAAACTATCAAAGGGTATGGATAAAGTCAAGGTTATAGGAAAAAGATAATTAAGATAAGGGATAAAGCTGGGATGCACTCATTGATATAGAGATTAAAGCATAGAAGATTTGACTGAGTCAGAGTTCAAGTGACATTGATGAGGGCATCAATGGCAAGGATTCCTTGGATAAATCAGCTTCAAATATAAGAGTGCGCTGTTATCTCCTATTGCTGTGATATCCAGAGGGAGAGTTCAGGCTGAGCCTAGGGAAAGAAGTCAAGCATCAAGGTGGGTCTATTAATTGGAAGAGAGAGAAGCTCTAACTTTTCAGTAGATGCAACTTGTGCCAAACTTGATGAGTAACACATGACTATGTGTTTATATCTTACCAAACATACATGTGGTTTGCATTCTAAGCTGTCATCATGAAAACTATTGTCCATCTTTAAATGCATTATAACATATTCTAGACTCTGAATTAATTTTTGAATCTTTGTTGCTGTTCCTTGTGGAAAATCTGAACTGTATACCTACACTTGTAGATTCTGTAGTATGGAGAGATTCCAAAAATAGAGGGATGAATGGATGCATAGTTGGGTAGTTGGTGGCTGATTGGCTGGATGGACATACAGATAATTTTCAGGATCCTTGCTCACATTTGCCAAATTGGAAGCCTTAGGAATGGAGTCCTGGAAGCAACATATATAAAAGCTCCCCAGATGATTATGACATTTGGTCAATTTGGAGAAATATGTGGCATTGCAGCACAGACCAAGAGTGAAGCATATCACATGAAAACATTAAAGAAGAGAAATATATCCTTTGGGGCTTATACCCTGAAGAGGTGGCTTTTTTCCCAGCAGTGGCAGCATCAAGTTCTCAGGAAAGGCTCCCGTGGGAATTGATGGGCAGGGCTTTCCTTTGGAAGTTGCAATAAAGGTGATGGTTCCTTCCTTTAGCAGTCAGATGAGCTGATTGGATTCAAAGGCCCAGAGAGCTAAAGTGCTTCACTAGCTAAAGTGTTTCACTAACATGCTGTTGTTGATGACCCCTGAAATGTGTTAAAACAATGGTTTGGAGCCCATTAAAGGGGGATTGAATTGGCTCAGTAAAGTTACAATAAGGCTATGCCCAAAGATTCTGGGATGGAACCGGACAAATTACAGGAGATGAACTTTCCAAATGTAGATGGGCTCCAACCCTGAGGTCAAGTTCATGTATCTGAAGATAAGTGCCAGCTGTAAATTCACCCTTCCCTGCATGCCATCGACATTTCACTCTGGTGGGAAGGCTTATGTCTCACTTCTCATCTCACAGATAAACTTCTCTCCTGATTGGCTTATCTGTGATGTGCTTACCTGAGTCTTGTTCTAGCCTTCCTCTGCTACTTACCTCAAATACATCCTCCCAATTCAGACCATGCCTAAAATGGAAAACAACACTGACTCTTTACTCACCCCATTCTCATCTCTTTTAAGAACTTTAAGGAGGTAGCTATCCACAGATGCTTATCTAGACTCTGAAGTCCAATCATCCCAAGAGCAGTCAGAATAAAAGTGCTCATTTCCTTTTTTCCTGAACTATGTCTTAGCATGTTAGTGGTATGGTGCAGTAGGAGGAATACATCCTGTCAGACCAGGCACCTGACTTTGAATTCTCTCTGTTGCTTTCAAATTGTGTGACAAGTTACTAGATCACTTTGAACTTCAAGTAGAAAGTGAAGATAATTCTTTTATGTGGATATTGTTAGAATTCAATGGGAAAAGAATGTAAAGTATTTAACATATCAGCATGACTCAATAAATATTAAATATATTGCCTCCTCCCAATTAATTTTGTAGACATCAGAGAGCATTTTCTTTTTTTCCCTTTGATGAGTACCCAAGATGTAGAGCATTCTAGACTTAGAATCAAGGATAAATAATAAGGGATACAAGGATTCTAGAAGTTTCTTGTAGGAACTTTAAATGTCAGGAGTTGCATGCATATGTATTTTCTGGTTGAGCTTTCATAGTTCTCTTTATATTTTGAAATGATCTGTGGCCTACAAACCCACTTAAAATGTTGGAAATCTTTATTTGGTCTGCCCTATAAATCATACTAATTTCTTCCCTAAGGTAGAAGTCCTCTTCCTGTGAGCTTCCATGATTCTACCTTCAAATATTCTCAATTGCTGTGAGCATATTTTATCAAGGCACATTACACAGAATAGATGGGAGAGCTAGTAAGAAAATGTATGTAATATATTTTAAGTTGTAAAACACCAAGTAAATTAAAAGGTATTGTTAATATTAGCAGCAACCTGTACCTTTCTGTTGCCTTTTTGTCTGTAGGATATGTCTTCCTGATTTATTATGACAAAAATTATCATAATGATTACAACATTAATCACAATTATATTGTAATCTTATCATAATACTCATTGCTGAACAAGTTAATTGAAAACTTGGAAAAACCTAATTGCAACTGTTTATAATTTTTTCTGGGTACCATTTGTAATCTCCTATGAATTTAAAACTATAATTTTTTAATGCTTGAAGAAATCTTTAATGGTATCTAATTTAACCTTTTTGTATTTAGATGAGGGAAAAAAGTCCTGGTGAGAGAAAGTGACTGCCCACAACCACACAGCTAGTTTGTTCAAAGTTAGGACAAAAAGATGTAATTAAATTGTTTCCTTGTGCTCTTTAATTGGTTAAAAAAGTCATTAATTTGAATAATCTTTCATTTAATTTTTTAAAAGGAAACAATGCTTAAGGAAAATCTTGTTTAATGTATTTGTTTGGATAGATAAAGAGGAGATGTAATATTATCAAGGAAAACCATCTGTCTTTTATTTAGTGTACCCCCTTAGAGTATATTTTAATCAAGATGGCACAGGAATTTGTCTCAATTATGTAATGTATTTTCTCCAGCATGTAGCAAGCTATATCCCAGACTCTGGTATTTTAAATCAGGATGCTTTGGGAATAGGGACACTATTTAGGTAAGCTTAAATAGAAGGTTATATTGAAGAAAATAGAAGCAAATATCACTACAAGAAATGACTTTTGAGAACCTGGAGTCCTTCAGGCCTAAGGCTTCCCTTTGTATGTCTGTTTCGTTCTTCTAGCCAAGAGACAGGACTAGTTTTTTCTGCTTTTTATCTTTGTACACATGGTCAAAAATGAAGGTTCCAAATCTGACCCTATGTAAACTTCTGGTTCAAACACTTGTCTGTTCATGTTAGAGGGAAAATCTGATCATTAAGTGACAAACAGATTGGCCCCTGATTGCAGGGCCCACCTCTGGTCCTTTCAGTGGCGGAAGGAGAAGTATTATTTTGTTCTCTCAACAAATCCTGCATTTTTGTAGACCTGATTCAGTGTTCATTTACTTGGAGAAGAGAGAATTGCAACTTATAGGGATTCAAAAGGAATTTAAAATATCAACTATAGTAATCATTCTGAAATTTCTAGGGTTCCATTTCTTATTTTCAGAAATTAAAGTTTGGTATGTATATTCTGGCATGTGGTCTATCTATGAAGCAATGATACAGGGAGTTTATGTGGGATTTTCTAATAGCTATGAGGGAGTCTAGTAGTTTTTTTTTTTCTGAATAAATATAGAATCACATGAACCACTTGATATAAACCAGTTCTAAGAAGATTATTTCAGGCTCTCTTCTAGTCATCACCAGCACCGCCAATACCCAATTCTGCCCGTGACTTAAGGGTATAATATTTCAATGGCTACAAAGTAATGCAGGGAATTGGGGGTTATTTAATGTGAAATATTCGCTGGGAAATTGCATACTCCTTTGTACTTTATCATATTTAAATGATGCCATTTTTTAGTGGATTATAATAACTTATTCAGAAATGCCATCAATGAGTATGTATTTTTGACCCATTACCATTCTATGTACAAATCCTAAAATATGATTTTTAATAATTCTGTAACTACTTAACAGTAACTAAACATGGAGAGTCTTAAGAATCTAGTGCATATTGCTAGCCTTTCCATTAGTTTTTAAAGTAATGGTTATAGTATTTCAAAATTGCTATTATAATTTTAAACTTACAGAGTTTGTTCTTCTCTTTTTTCTCCAAAAGAGATAAAAACAAATCTAAACAATAACTAGTATAACAGATATGCTACTGTGTTGTTTATAGCTTCATCAATAAGAATAAATAAATAATTCTATAGCTGAGATTCATTATTAGGGATGTAAGACAAGCAATTTCTTTCAATGGAGAAACTGAGGAGAAACAATGAGGTAGCTGGGATTTTTAAGAGAGCAAAAGAAAATTAAGGTTAACAAATAGGATATAAAAGGAATAAAGATTTGACTTTATTGAATAGAAGAGTTAAAGAGCAGAATTTGAAATACAGTTTGTTTTGACTTTAAAACAAATATGAAATTTGGTGTCAAGGCTTCAAGTAATAGAGTGAAAAGATCCTCCAATTCTACACAAGGAAGCAGATAAAATTGTCAATGTCCACTGACATGCATCTTTTGTATAGATATTTGTTGAGTGTCTATAAGGGTCAAGCACTGTGCTAGACTCTAGGAAAGAATACAAGAAAGAAATCAAATGCGGAGATTTCCTTCACATCACCAAGAGTCCCAAAGGAGGGATAGTCATGCATTGATAGAGTTAGAATAAATGACTGAGTGCGGACCTGTGTCAAAGAAACACAATATGCTATGGAAGTTCAGAGACAAAACTTCAAAATAGAGAATAAAAGTGGTTTTTTAAATTTTATTTTTAGTAACTTAGATTACATTAGACTTGTGTAGGGAAGACAGAAAAGGTTTTATCATGCAGAAGTAGAACTAGTAGTGGGAGAATATTCCAGAAAACACCTAGGGATATAGATGGACACATAAACACATGCTGTTTGTTTCCTCTCTTACACACACGCATATGCACGCATGTGTAGTTGTATTTATTTGTATATGGGAAGGTCAGTATTATATGTACTATAGTAAGAAATAAATAGTTTGAGGAAAGAGCCTAGCTTATTCACCATTTTATCTTTTTTTAGTACATAATGTGGGTTCAGAAACTGTTGAATGTTGCAAAGATAGTTAGCAAGGCCAAGGGAGGTGAAATAATTTGAACAACAATTGTTGGAGAAAGAAAAGAAACAAATTAATTAAAAGGATTTAATATGCTGAAATTTTTATATATATTGCAAGGAAACACATTTATGTCAAAAACAAACTATTTTCTGAGGGATGATGCAAAACATATCGATGGGGACAACTACCTTCATTTTTTTTAAATTTAGGGTGTCATAGGGGAAAGAAAAATGACAGAATGGAATGTCTAGCTTCTGTCTGTTTTTTTCTGGACTGCTTGGTTTACAATTCAGAGCAGATGGACACACCTGTATTTAGAAAAGCACATAAATGCATCCTTAGAGATGAAGATACTGCGGAAAGGGTTTGGGAAACTGAGAGAGAATTAAGAGATTTATTTTGAGCTGATACCCAGTGAAAACATGCGACAGAACAGGTTCATGGTCAAGGACCTAGAAGACTTAATTGGGAGATCTAACATTCAGTTTTAATTGTATACATTATTGTATTGTAATCCTCTTCCTTGGTCCCAAATTTTAACACACACAGTTGCCTTCCCTGA
This sequence comes from Geosciurus inauris, assembly GCA_004024805.1. Lineage (NCBI taxonomy): Eukaryota > Metazoa > Chordata > Mammalia > Rodentia > Sciuridae > Geosciurus > Geosciurus inauris. The sequence goes on along the minus strand of PVHX01003841.1, from coordinate 52,334 downwards.
GTGAGTGGATTTGGTGAAATCGGGGAAAGGATGTTATTCCATACTTGGGGCAGACAGAAGACAAAGGAGAGAACAACTTTGCAGTAAAGAAGACAGTGAAATAAGAAAGCAAAAAGAGGCAGCATCTTAAACCCAGATGTAATTATAAGGAACTAAATCCTCAGGAATTCACAAAAATGGCAAAATTGTGGGTTAGTGAGCTTGAGCAATTTCATTTAAATTTCAAAGGAGAATGTGATCTCAATTCCATATACTTATCCCATTTAACACATGTGATTATGTGGCAAACATAGAGTTATAATTCTCAGGTCTCTTGAGTCTCAGTTTAGCATTCTTTCCATTGTGCAGATGGAGGAAGGTGAAACAAAAGAATCTGCAAATGTTAGGGATTTCAGAGGCTATGGTGGCAAGTAAAGAGAAGCATCTGATCTTTCAGTCCAACTGGTCTAACAAAGGGAGCCAAGCAATGCTGTATGAGGGAAGAGATGGCCTGGGAAGAAATCTGTTCCTGCATAGAGAACAAGGGGTGTGTTTTTGGTAGAGAAATTTAAAGCAATAATAAAAATGACTGAAAGTCAATTTTCTGTTGTTAATATCATGCACCAGTAAATTTAAATAATACCAAGGCTAAAATCCTTCTCCCTGCTTGGGCTAACCTTCCCCAAAGCCCTAGCTTTGATGTGCACTGTCGACATCCACTTGGGCAAGACATATAACATACTTCCCTGCCTGCAGGATAAAGCCAAAGTTACAGCATAAAGTCTACATGAAGCTGAGTGACTGTGGCCCTAGAATAACCTGGTAAACCCTCTTGCTCTCCAGAGCCACTCAGTATCACAGTGGCATCCTTTCTGCTAGGCATCTCAACAGTTCTCCCAGGTTCCCTGCATGTTTGTCTATGTCCCCACTCCACTCTAATCTATACCTCCTCTTCTATGTTCCACCCATTCTCATACTCAAATCTCACTCCTCAAAATATTAATTAACCAGTGGCATAAACTCACATTAGTGCAAAATGTAAGCTTCACATGAATAAAAATTGTGCATGCTTTTCTTTTTTTCTTTCTTCTAAAAATTTGTAAAAACGTACGCACAGTGAAATGAACAGATCTTTCCTGCACATGTGATATTTGCAGTTATTTTTTGGGTACTGGGGACTCAACCACTAAACCACATCCTCAGCCCTACTTTGTATTTTTATTTAGAGACAGGGTCTCACTGAGTTACTTAGCACCTAGCTTTTTGCTGAGGCTGGCTTTGAACTCGCGATCCTCCTGCCTCAGCCTCCTGAGCTGCTGGGATTACAACCATTTTTAAAACAATGAGTAGTTTGGCTTTGTAAAAATACATTTAAAAATCATGTCTATAGTCTAGATATGTGTACTTTGTGATGCCCTTCCTCCCAGGACTACCCCTTCTGCCACAGGTTGGAGTCACATTGGCAGCCTGATCTTTTCTTCCTCCGGCATACTGGTGAAATTTTAGCTTCTGTTTTGGATTCTAGCATTTTGAGTTACATAATAATTCTGACTGAGGAATTTCCTTGAGAGAAATGGAATATAAATGTGACTCCCCGATGCTTTTCAAGGTTCAAATCTTCTGTGGTTTCTGTTTTTGGTCACTTTTCTGTGCTTTCAGATAACTTCACATATCCCCTATTCCTCACTTATTATTTATCATTGTTATCAGTCAGAGGGGTGGCTGAATACATGCTAAAAACATCACTAATTGGAACCAGAACATATTTTTGTTGGATTACCAGATGCCTTAACAGTTCTTTCTATACTGTAGGCAAGTAATGAAATTTTTTTTGACATTAAGTGGAAATTAACAAAACTAAAGAAAGAAGTACAAAACATCTTTGTGCTTTTAAAACCATTTTGTTATATAGAACCAAACTCAAATTTAGAGTCTTAATATTTAGTGAAATTCTTACTCCCTGGATTAATTATCCCTTGCTACATAATGAATTACCCCAAAACCAAGAAGTTTAAAACTGTGTCAGGAATCAAGGGAGGCTCATCTGGGAGGCTGGCCCAAGGTCTCTTATTAGATTGCAGTCTTATCTGAAGTTCTAGCTTGGGAATGATCTGCTCTAAGTGCTGCCCACACCAGTTCGATTCTTTGGATGTTGGACTAATGATCTCATATCCTCTCTGACTGCTGACCAGAATCCTCCTTCAGGTCCTTACTACGTGAAGCTGTCCACAGTGCATTCATAATGTAGCAACCGACTTTCCTCATAGAAAATGAGGGGAAAGAGATAGATCAAGAATGACTGTTTTGCCAAGTGCATGCCTATAATCCTAGCACTTAGGGAGGCAGAGACAGGAGAATCATGAGTTCAAAGCCAGCCTCAGCAATGGCGAGGCACTAAGCAACTCATTGAGACCCTGTCTCTACATAAAACACAAAATAGGGCTGGGGATGTGGCTCAGTGGCCGAGTGCCCTTGAGTTCAATCCCCGGTACCAAAAAGAAAAAAAGAATGACTGTTATGTTTAGATCTGGATTGTTTCTCAAAAATCATGTGTTAAAAGCTTGGTTTTTACAGTGTTCAGATCTGAGGCCTTTGGAAAATGATTGAATCATAAGGGTGCTGACTTTATCAGTGGATTAATCCATTTATGGATTCATAGCTTAAGGGGCTATTGGGAATGGGCTGATACTTTGGGAGATGTGGTCTTGTTGGAGGAAGTGGGCATTGGTGGTGTGCCCTTGAAGGTTCTATTTTGTCTCTGCTCCCTTCTTATCTCTCTCTTTGCTTCTTGTTAGCTATGAGGTGAGCAGCTTTGTTCCACTACACACTCCCTGCCATGAGGTCTAGTTTCATCAGAGGTCTACAAACAATGGAGCCAAGTGACCATATACTAAAACCTCTGAAACTGTGAGCTAATATAACTCTTTCTTCTTTTCAAATTGTTTACCTCAGGCATTTTGTCACAGCAATGGAAAACTGACAAGCACAGTGACCAGTAAGGACATCAGAGTCTTTTTGTAATCTAACTTTGGAAATGACATTTTTTGTTCTGCTTCATGATCCTCACTGGAAGTGAGTCATTTAATCCAATTCAAGAGGAAGGATTTTACAGGAGCATGAATTCAGGAGACAGAGTTTATCAGAAGGCATCTTAGAGGCTGCCTATAATATCTTACATGGATGGAAAGATGTAAACTCATTTAAAAAATAAATTATGAAAATAAATGAACTTCCTATTTTATTTGAGGCACTGCCATACTCTGAGGGATGGAACCATGAGATAGCACAGTTCTTATATTGCAGGAGCTTGAGGTCCAGTTCAGGAACAGAACCGTTTAAATGTGATCAGTGATGTGAAACCTGTAGGAGTCTGAGAACAGAATAAAAATGTATAAGATGTGATAAATGTTGCCTTCATCAAGGAGATGAGGCCTGGGTTGTATTTTGAAGGAAAGGGGCAGGTCCTGATGAGGGAATGGAAACATCCTCCATCATGTGCCTCTTAGAGCCTTGCAGAGCTGCATGCATTCTGTATCACAGTGCCCTACCTCTTATTAGGGGGCATGGGAGGAAGGAGGCTGGATGGAGGAGTCAGAAGCCATACTGAGAAGGGCATATTAGACCATGCTAAGGACTTTGGACTCTATTAAGTAAGTAGAGTGAAAATACTGAAGGATATAACCAGATACATTCAGTATAAAGAATGCTGTGAGCTAAGCTCAGTATGCATTGCCTTGCCAATAATTGGACCACTAAGAAGAGGAGCACTCTCATCACACAACTTCTAAGACTCCTCTTTCTGAATGACTAGGTCGTTTGCAAGTGTTGGACCCCTGTGTGCATTAAACCTTTCTCTAATATTCTTCAGAAAAACCCCAAACCACTGGGTCACATCTGTAACTGAGATCTAGGTCAGAGTCCAGGTGAAAAGTTCTTTACTTCAAATCAAACCACACATCTCAACGACAATGCAGCACATCTCAATAGCATGTAATTTCTCACAAGTACCACCTTCTGTCAAGTAACTGAAAGAAAATAATCCAAGTTCATTTCCAGAGAAGAAAGAAAAGAAAGAAGTAGTGTTCCTGCATAATGTTAACCATGATACATCTCAACCCATGGCTCCTTTATTTAGCCTGGCAAATTAAATGAATCTCTAAATGCTTTAATTACTTTCCCTATTGCCTTTCTTCCTCCACTGGGCAAGTTCTGTGCCATTCACTTGTTCCAGCCTCTTTTGTAACTCAATTTCTCACTGTTCCCCAAAGATCCATAGGTTTTCTATATAGAAATGAAAAGAAGCAGTGAGGCAGGTAGTTAGTGATACTTAAAACCGGGTGAGTCACCCCCAAGGAATGTCTGGGAAGCCTTGGAGGGCTCAGCCCTGAACCACCATCCATAGACTTCTGCAAACATTCAAACTGACCAGATTTGTACTGAAATCCATAATTTTTTGCCATTTCAGTGTGATACTGTCAGAATTGTCAGAGTATAATGGACTTATTAATATTTATTAAACTTACTATATCATCGAGAGGAAATATCTGGCTAAATCTGGGATATGACTCTTCTCAGAGTGTTGCTTGATCTCTGACTGTATGTGCTCACCTGAGCAAGGAAGGAATGAGCAATTTTTATGTGTTGGGTCTCTGTTTATGTTAAATATGTCTCTAATAGTCTTCAGAAAAATCCAGGACCACTGCGTCAAATCTATAAGTGAGATCTAGGTCATATGTATATGTAGAGATTATATTTCCTGTCAAAAAAATTAAATTTTTTTTCACAAAATTTTAACTTCAGAAGCAAGTCCTTATAGTATAATTATCATCAAAAACTTCTTGTGTTCTAGGTAACCATATTTTATAAATTCATCTACAAAAAGATACTTTTTCCCCTTCTAAAGTTAGATTAATCTAGATATATAGTCCAGCAGGAAGTTCAGATATCAGAAGCAAAAAAACACTCATTTCATTACCTATATCATCTTAGCTGGGATCATGTAGGGCTTTAAAATTATCATTTAATTATGACTGAGGAAAGGCAAGCTTTCAGCAAGATTAAAGGATCTGGCATGGCCCTTCAGAGAAGGTGATCGCCAGGGAAACTTGCAAGTATATATTAGAGGTATATTTAGGTGATGACTGACATAGGGAATGAATATAACAAAATGAAGCGGCAGAACACTAAATTAGAGAATATTTACTGTAGTCCACTGTGGCCTATATTGTTAGGCCTAAGAATGTTTTTGAGACTAAGCACCAACCTTTTTGTCATTAGATAAAAATTAGCATAGAAACTACCAGAATTCTCAGATTACAAACCTATGAGTTACTAAGAAAATGAAGCTGAGTTATAATTCATTTATTAGTTGGATAATTTACTATTTGGGGAAGGCAATGACACTCAAAACTTATGTGCTCATGTTGTAATAGAGAAATGCAGGTATATATGGAAACAGAAGCAGCCACATGAAGCCAATTCTCATTATAAGTATTTGATTAATTGAGCACATAATGGTTGGATATTTTACTATCAAGATGTTTTACATGGAAATTAATGGGGTTTAGTTTTTAGCCCCTACACCATGAGTATGTGATTACTACCTTAAAAATAGATATAAAATACATTCTGACTGGCTGGAATATAATGTCAAATCATTTTAAACCAAAGTTTTGAGTACAGTATTTTTTGCTCCCCCAAAAAAGTGAGGAACAGAAACCAGGACCAGTTAAATAGGATTTTAAATTTTTTATTTTATTTTTCCCAATCATTCCTTTCAATATTTACCGGGAATCTTCCAGCCTTTGAATCCACAGGGAAAGAAAATGGGCCCAATTTACTCCCCATAGTAAAGACAGGGCCATGCATTATCCAGGCACTTTTCCCCTCGATTGGGTTAACTCTTAATGCTACCACTCCAAGTAGTAGAAATAAGCTTACTCTCCCAAGTCAAAAGTCTTGGGACTCTGGATGTTTCATTTCATATTCTTCCTGTTCCTTCTACCTATGGGATTCTTCAGCCCTGTGTGTCATCAGTCCTTCAGTTAGAGTTTTTACCATCAATTCTAAAAACACTCCTACTTTTGTATGCATCAATGTAACCATTATCCTGATCACAATAAAGAACAGTTCTACTATGACAGAATACTCTACCTTGTTCTTCACATTAAATATCAATCAACCCACTCCAGAGGTAATCAGTATTCTGGCCTCCTTTGCCATCACTTACTTTTGTCTGTTCTCAAACTTCACACAAGAAGTCATAATAAATATTATTTTGTATCTGGCTTCCTTTACACAATAATGTACACCTGTGGTCACTCCATATTACATGTATTAGCATTTTATTCCTTTTTTTGCTCTATAGTATTTTAATAAATTACTATATATCATTTATCTATCTATCTATCTATCTATCTATTTACTCATTTATTTATTGGTACTGGGGATTGAACTCAGGGGTACTCAACCACTGAGCCACATCACCAGCCCCATTTTGTGTTTTATGTAGAGATGGGGTCTCACTGAGTTGCTTAGCGCCTCGCCATTGCTGAGGCTGGCTTTGAACTCGATTCTCCTGTCTCAGCCTCCCAAAGTACTGAGATTACAGGCATGCGCCACCGTACCCAGCTCACATATTTATTAAGAGAATAAACTTCCCACTTCACATTGGTTTAATGTGACCATTCAGATTCATAGGAAGATAGAGCAGGAACAAACCTTTGGGATGTGATGTTCACATTCACATTTTTACAAATGAATTGCCTGAGAAGCCAAGAGAAGTGAAAAATTTTGCTAAGTGATACAGCAAGTTCATAGCAGGGTGGGATTTTGATCCCAACCCCAGATACTTCCTGTCTCATATCACCTCTAATAAGTTATGTTCTTTTCAAAGATTTCCCTTTAGAATGAAGGTAACTGTAGAAAATGATGGTCATGTTATTGATAGGTGAAGACATAAGTTTGGGGGATGGTTCTGTGAACTGGACTTTCTTCCCCACCCCTCCCCTGGCCGCCGTGCTTTCTTCTGGCTTAAGTCAATAGGATATGCTATGTTTCTCAGCAAACAGCCTGTTAACTGCAGGGAAAATGCAGGCCCAAAAGGCTGCTCTCTGCCTATAAGAAGATCACAAGTAACCCCGAAAGGGGCGACTTTTGTGACCTTTATATAGACTAGTTTCTAGGACTCAAGGAGACAGCATAATTAGAAACAAAGCCTCCAACCATAAAATCTGTAAGAACAAGTTCCAATCAGAGCCAGTTAGCATGGCTCAAGGTTACCAGAGTTGTCTTACATCTTTATTATGTCATTATAATAGTGAAATCTTCTCTCTGTCGGGTATGGCTATGTACAGTGGCACCTTGGAAGTCTGATGCAATCCTGCTATCTGTCAAAAGTCAAGATGTGGACCAAGGTGGGACTATACAGAAATTTCCCTGGAACCCCCAATTAGACAGGAAGGCAGGAGGTGTTTGTTGTCCTCTTATTCCCTCATGAGTGTGCCTTTTCCCCTTTTCCTGTCACTCTTAATAAACTCCTGACCACAACTCTGAGCAACTACTCTGAAATCCTTCTGGAGTGATCACAAAGAACTGGTGTGATCACTTTGACTCTGAGGATGACCATTTTCTTTAATAGTATGATTAATAAATGTTCATTGAGAAACTTGCTGGAAGTGTTAGGATATGGATGAAGCAGGAATGTATTTCATGTAAATTGTGTTTTAACAGACGACATAAATCTGATACCTCTTTGTTATCTCTTGGGTGATTGGGAGAGACTTCAGGTAATAATTTCCTGAGCCTTCTGGATATTCCTCAATCCTTGCACTCCCTAAGTCAAATCTCTGTTGATTGATAAGTACTGTCCAAGGCTCATCTTTGCAAAAGCAAAGATGAAAAAAATTTACTCTTTAAATTTTTTTTAGGAAGATGTGAGAGAAGTTTATTAAGGAATGACAATGAAAAATTTTAAAAAATGATTTATTTTAGTTGAAATTGGAGCTGTGTTAAATAAATAACTCCTATTTGTGGATTGGATCTTTCTGGTATTTCTGGCTTTAGTTAGCAGAACCAACTGCAATAGAAACCAATTTGGAAGAGTTTATCAAGTTTCAGTATTAAATTTATTTGGCATAAGTCAACCACAAATTGTTATTCCTGAACTCCCAGGATAAAACTGTGTGGGTAATAATACTATTTTTATTCATTCACACAATTATTTATTTTGCAAAAATAATTGTACCATTTATCACATAATACAGTATTATTTGGAAATATATATGCATTGGTCTCCAAGGCTTTCTCCTCCACTCTGGGAGTCACAGGTGGCTCTGGAATAGCTGCTGTAGGCCTGTAATGTGCAAGCACTGGGAAATCCAAGGGAGGAAGCTATAACATTCTAGAAACCAGGAAATTGTATCTATTTGAGAAAATAAAGGAAAGATAACCAAATAGAGATTCCCAGCATTTACCTCCTACTCCATTAAGAAGAAGGAGAATAACAAACAGATAATATTTCAAAGTGAGTGGCACTGAAACCCAGCAATAAAGAGATGAAACCCCTGTTAGACACAGAAAACTGGGATAGTGGTACAGAGAGTGGAAGTTGCCAGACTGTGACCCAGGTCCCTGGCCAGAGATGCTCCCTAGTGTAGGAGAAATGGGGAATGGGAGAGACTCATGGGACCCTTTGCCATGGACACTGGCAACCTCATCACAGCCATCAGAAATGCTAGAAGCAAGAAAGACAGGCCTGGAGCCCAGATAGTGTAGTTTCTTAGCGTCTACACCATACTTTTGCTCCAGAGAAGGAACTTGCATTGTCTTTCCCTCAACTCCCAAATCCCAGGCTGCTACATCACAGGTGACATATAGGGGGCAGAGGACACTGCCTCCTATTTGGCCCATGCTGCACAATTGGCCCAAGCCACATGATGAGCCAGAGCTGCCTGTATAATTTACCTGACTTGCTTAAGTCAACAGAGTTACTGAATTCGTTTATCAGTTCCCCTTGCTATTTATTTATTTATTTATTTATTTATTTATTTATTTATTTTTAATTTATTCTGTTTAGGTTTACATGATAGCAGAGTGCATTTTGATTCATTGTACACAGCTGGAGCACAACTTTTCATTTCTCTGGTTGTATATGTTTTTGTGGAATCTCTGGATTTTTCTATGTATGGAATCATAACATCTGTGATCAAGGATATCTCAATTTTCCCCTTCCTTTTAGTATGCTTTTTTTTCTCGTATTTTTTTCTCATGCATGATTGCTCTGGCTAAAATTTCCAGTACTATTTGTAAAAGAGAGGTGAGAGCAGAAATCCTTGTCTTGCTCCAGATCTTAGAGGAAACACTTTCAGCTTGTCTCCATTCAATATGATATTGGCTATGGGTTTATCATACATAGCCTTTATTATGTTGAAATATGATATCTCTATACCATATTTGTTCAGGGTTTGTATCACAAAAGGATACTGAATTTTATAAAGTGATTTTTCTATAACTATTGAGATAATTACATGATTAATAGCCTTCATTCTGCTGATACAATGTATTATATTTATTGATCTGCATATATTGAACCATCCTTGTGTCCCTCATATAAATCCAACTTGATAATGGTGAATACTATTTTTTAAGTGCTGTTGCACTGATTTTTCTGATAGTTTGTTGAGAATGTTTTTATCTATATTTAACAGAGATGTTGTGTATAATTTTCTTTAGTTATATCTTTCTCTGGTTTTGGTATCAGAGTAGACTGTTACAATAAGTTTGTTGGGGATTGTTCCCTTGCAGTCCTTTAGAATAGTTTGAGAATAATTGATATAAACTCTTTAAAAGTTTGGGAAAATTCAACAGTGAAGCTGTCCAGTCTTGGGCTTTTCTTTGTTGGTAGACTTTGTTACTGATGCTGTCTTGTTAGTTGTAATTCTTCTTTTCTGTTTTTTAAAATTTTCTGCATGGTTCAATTTTGGTAGGTTATATATGTCCAGAAATTGGTCTATTTCTTCTAAGTTTTCCAACTTGTTATTGTATGATTATTCATGACAGAGCTGTGATATCAGACATAATGTTTCCTTTTATCCTTTATTTTATTTATTTGGATATTATTCTTTTTTTCTTGGTTAACGTAGCAAAAATTTTATGAACATTGCTTTGCTTTTCAAAATAATGAACTCTTCATTTCATTGCTCTTTTGTACTGATTTTTAGTCTATTGTATTTATTTCTTTTCATTGTCATTATTCTGTTTTTTTTTTCTATTAATTATAACATTGATGTGTTCTTGATATTCTAGAACCTTGAATTATATCATTTGGTTGTTTATTTAAAATCTTTCTATATTTTTTTAACAGAAGCACTTACTGCAATAAATTTCCCTCTTATTATTGCTTTTTCTGTATCCTGTATGTTTTGGGGTATCATGTTTTCATTTTCACTTGTTCTGTAATGCCTATGCAAATCTGCATACAGTGGCCGAATAGTGGCTTGTTCAAAAGTGTGTTATTTTGAATCCATCCCTTTTATTGATTCTTGATTTTATTTCTTGCACTTTAGGAGTCTTGTTAAGGTATTCGGGGCCTAATCTGACATGATGAAGGTTTGGGCCAACTTCTTTTTCTATTAGGCATAGGGTCTTTGGTCTAATTCCCAGGTCCTTGATCCACTTTGAGTTGAGTTTTGTGCATGGTAAGAGAGGTTTAGTTTCATTTTGCTGTATATGGATTTCCAGTTTTCCCAGCACCATTTGTTGAAGAGGCTGTCTTTCCTCCAATGTATGTTTTTGGCACCTTTGTCTAGTATGAGATAACTGTATTTATGTGGGTTTGTCTCTGTGTCTTCTATTCTGAACCATTGGTCTACATGTCTATTTTGGTGCCAATACCATGACAATTTTTGTTACTATAGCTTTGTAGTATAGTTTAAGGTCTGGTATTGTGAGGTCTCCTGCTTCACTCTTTTTACTAAAGATTGCTTTGTCTAGTTTGGGTCTCTGTCTTATTCTTCCAAATGAATTTCATGATTGCCTTTTCTGTTTCTATAAAGAACACATTGGGATTTTAAATGGAATTGCATTGAATCTATATAGCACTTTGGGTAGAATGGCCATTTTGACAATATTGATTCTGCCTATCCAAGAGCATGAGAGATCTTTCCATCTTCCAAGGTCGTCTTCAATTTCTTTCTTTAGTGTCCTGTAGTTTTCATTGTAGAGGTCTTTCACTTCTCTTGTTAGATTGATTCTCAAGTATTTTTTTTTTTTGAGGCTACTGTGAATGGAATATTTTTTCTAACTTTTCCTTCAGAGGATTCATCCCTGGTGTAAAGAAATGCATTTGATTTATAGGTGTTGAAAGCATTTCTCTAATTACTAGAGATATTGAAAAATGTTCAGCATCTCTAGTAATTAGAGAAATGCAAATCAAAACTACTCTGAGATTTCATCTCATTCCAATCAGAATGGCAGTTATCAAGAATACAAGCAACAATAAGTGTTGGTGAGGATGTGGGGGAAAAAGTCACACTCAAACATTGCTGGTGGAACTGCAAATTGGTGCAGCCAATCAGGAAAGTAGTATGGAGATTCCTGATGAAAACCTGGAATGGAACCACCATTTGACCAAGCTATCCCACTCCTCAGTCTGAACCCTAAAGACTTAAAAACAGCATACTACAGTAATGCAGCCACTTCAATGTTTATAGCAGCACAATTCACAATTGCTAAATTGGAAGCAACAAAGACACCCCTCAATAGATGAATGGATAAGAAAACTGTGGTATATATACACAGTGGAATATTACTCAGCATGAAAAGAGAATAAAATCATGGCATTTGTAGGTAAATGGATGGAGCTGGAGAATATCATGCTAAATGAAGTAAGCCAAACCCAAAAAACCAAAAGCTGAATGTTTTCTCTGATAAGTGGATGCTGATCCATAATGGGGGTGGGGGTGGGGAGCATGAGAGAAATGGAGGAACTTTGGATAGGGCAAAGGGGAGGGAGGAGAAGGGATGGGACATGGTGGTAGCAAAGATGGTGGAATGAGATGGACATCACCACCTACGTACAAGTATGCATGCATGAATGGTGTAACTCTGCCTTGTTTACAAGAGAAATGAAAAATTGTGCTCCATATGTGTACTGTGAATTGAAATGCATTCTGCTGTTTTAAAAAAATGATAATAAAGTTTGTTATTCAGTCTCCATATATTTGTATAATTGCTAAAGTTTCTTTTGTTGTTGATTTCTAGTTTTATTCTATTAGGGTCAAAAGAGATTAGATGATTTCAGATTTTTGAATTTTTAATATTTTTGTGGCCTATTATATAGTCTATTCTAGATAAGTTCCATGTACTGATAAAAAGAATATGCACGCTGCTGCTATTGAATGAAATGTTCTATAAGTATCTGTCAGGTCCCTTTGGGCCCATAGAATAGTTTAACTCTGATGGTTCTTTGTTTTGTCTGTATAATCAGTCCATCAGGGAAAGCTAGGAGTTGAAATTCTCCATTGCTCTTGTTTTGGAGCCTACCTCTCCACTATGTAGCTCTAATAGTGTTTGTTTTATAGAACTAGGTGCTCCATTAGGTGCATATATATTCATAGTAATAACATCTTCTTGATGAATTGATCCCTTGATCATTATAGAGTAAACTTTTTTGTCTCTTTTTATAGCTTTTTTTATTGGTGTATCTCAATTATGTAGAACGGAAGGTTTCTTCGTGACATATTTGTGTGTGTGTGTGTGTGTCCGTGTCCCCTCCTCCTGCCCTCGATCTTCTTTCTCTACCCTAAAGATCACCCTCTACTTTCATGACATTCCTTTTTTTTTTCACTTTAGCTTCTACATCTAATGGAAAATATATTCTACTTTTCTCTCTGAATCTAGCCAATTTCACTTAAAATTATGGTCTGCAGTTCCATCTATTTTCCTGAAAATGACACAACTACATTCTCTACATGGACAAGTCAAAGTCCATTGTGTGTATATACCATATTTTCTTTATTCATTCATCTGTTGATAGATATCTAGACTAATTTCATAATTTGGATATTGTAAGTTGAGTTGCAATAAGCATAAATTTGCATGTATCTCTGAAGTACGCTAACTTTAATTCTTTTGGATAAATACAAAGGTGTGGTATAGCTCGATCATATGATAGTTCTATTTTTAGCTTTTTGAGAAACTCCACTGATTTCCATACTGACTGTACTAATTTATATTTCCACCAATAGTGCATAAGAATCTCTTTTTGCAGCATCCTCACTAACAATTGTTATTAGTTGTATTTTTAATGATTGCCTTTCTAACTGGAATGAGATAGATTCTCAGTGTAGTTTTGATTGGCATCTCCCTCATGAGTAAATATGTTGAACACTTTTTCATATAGTTTTTGGCCATTTATACTTCTTGTGAGAAGTATTCCTTTCATATGCCTGTTTACTGATAGGGTTATTTGATTTTTTTTTAATTTTGAGTTTTTTGAGTTCTTTGGGTTTTCTTGATATTCATTCTCTGAGAAGAATAGCTGTACATTTATATGTCCAATTTTCCCAGAACCATTTATTAAAGAGGCTGTATTTTCTCTGGTGTATGCTTTTGGTACCTCTGTGAAGAATCAGATGAATGTTAGTGTGTGGGTTTGTCTCTGTGTCTTCTATTCTGTCCCATTGGGCTACCTGTGTGTTTTGATGCCAATATCATGCTGTTTTTGTTAATATGGCCAACTAGTATAATTTTAAATCAGTTTTGTCTTAAAGTCTAGTATATCTGATATAAATACAGCTATTCCTGTTTATCTTTGCTTTACCTTTGCATGGAATATGTTTTTCCATTCTTTCACTTTCAGTCTGCGTATTTACTAATGAAGTGTATTTCCTATAGACAACACATGATTGGGCTTTGGCTTTTAATGCATTTAGTCCGTCAGTATCTTTAAGTTTATGAATTAAGTCCATTTACATTAAAGGTTATTTTTGACAGATAAAGACTTAACTTCCTTCAATTTGTCAATTTTTTCCACTTAATTTTGGAATATCCTTTGTTCTTTTCTTCCTATCTCGTTCTTTATCTTTTTGGTTTGGTGGTTTGCTGTATTGATACATTTTTATTCTTTTTCTCTTTGTGAGCAAAAACTTCCTACTAAAATAATAATAATTAAAATAGTTTATAGCCTTTATTTAAGCTTAATCTATCAAGAATGCTTTTAGAAGAATGTATACAATTTTGGTTTAAATTAGTTATTGAATAAAATTTTATTATACATACCTATGACTTGCTGAAAGATTTGAAACAAAGAAATAGATAAATTTCATGAAAGGTAAAATAAACACCTACTTGTTCTTTTCAAAAAAGTATGGTGAAAAGTCATTTTCAAGTTCAAGTAAGAAAAAACTACACTTGCAGATACATTATACCCTATCTCATTAGCACTGAAGAAAATGTGATAAGAAAATTTTGGTTCATGGGGAAAAAGGTTAAAAGTGTCAAATATTTTAAAGGAAGAAAAATTTAAATTTCCTTCACCTAAAATATTCACTTGAGATTTAATTAAGAACTTATGGGAAGAAGAAATCAGACAGAAAAAAAAAGGCTAATAAACAGGCCATAATAAGTAGAATCATATTTTAAATACCATTTTGGTCTAAAAGAGCACTAGTGTTTATTTTGGATTATTAGATTTACAATTTACCAATTAGGCAAATATACTGTGAAACAAAGATACACAAGTTTCAGACAGAACTTCCTGAAGCCTTTACATTGAGTGTTCCTCCAGGGTAAAAATATTTACAAAGATTGCCCTAAAGTGATAAATTTTTAAAAAACAGTGCCATCAGAAGAAAAAAATCACACCCTTGTCTCATACTATGAGTACAAAAATCAACTCAAAGGATTACAAACTAAACATAAGACCCCAAATTTTAAACCTATGGCACTGGCTTGGGCAGTGATTTTTCCAAAAAGACTAGGAAACAAAAGCAAAAATAGACACATGGAATGACATATTACTAAAATGTTACTGCTCAGCAAAGGAAACAATCAAGGAGACTAAAGAGTCAATCTATGAATGGGAAAAAATATTTAAAGGCCATATATTTGGTGAGGGGTTACCATTTAGTGGTAAATCTATTTTTAGTTCTTTAAAGAACCTAAATACATTTTTCCATAATGGCTGTATTAATTTGCATTCCTACCAACTGTGTGCAGATTCCTTTTCTCCACATCCTAACCAGCACTTGCTACCTTTTGTCTGTTTTGAAAATTGTCAATCTTATTAGACTGAGGTAACTGACTTCTCAATGTGGTTTAGATGATTAGTAATGCTGAGGATTCTCTCATATACCTCTTGGTCATTTGTATGTCTATTTTTAAGAACTATCTATGTAGATCTATTGCTTATTTTTGAAATCAGATTATTTATACTTGGACTATTGATTGAATTTTTCATTTATTTTAGTCCTTAACTCCTTATCAAATATATGGCTTTCAAATATTTTCTCCCATTCCAAAGGTTATCGCGTCACTATATTGATAGTTTTCTTCTGTATGTGGAAGTTTTTTTAGTTTGATGCAGTCCTATTTATCTATCTTTGTTTTTCATTTGGTGAAAAAACATTTATCTGTTTTTGTTTTCATTTCCTGTGCTTTTAATACCTCTTCCAAAAAAAAAAAAATTCTTGCTCATTTGAAGGATTTTTTGAAGGATATGTTTTGTCCTGAACTATCGCCCCTGTTTTGTTCTAATAGTTTCATGGTTTCAGATCTTACATTTAAATCCTTAGTCCATTTTGAGTTGATTTTGGAGTTGGTGAGAGAGAGATGGGGGACAGGTTACATTCTTCTACATGTGAATATTCAATTTTTCTAGTACCATGTATTGAAAAGACTATTCATTCTCCAAAACATGTTCTTAGAACTTTCTTCTGAAACATTTATTTTTATAAATGTTTTCTTTTGCAACCAAGAACCCTGTCTCTCAAAGTCAAATCATTTTCCCCAGGACCTCTTAGGGATAATTTCAGCTGGTTCATGTGATGAAAAGTGTTTGCCAATTATAGGCCAATATTCTGCAACCATTCTTCATCTTTAGAGAATTTTAGCAGACTCTGGCTAATTTATTGATAGTTTTCCTGCAGTCATCCTTTCAGTAAAAGCACCCTGTTGAGAGGTATTCCTTTACCTAGCCACCTGATTTCTGCTTGTAGCAGGAGATGTGTGTGCTTCTTAAATTTTTTTTCTCACACAGTTTTCAAAATATTCTTCAGATAGTTTATATTACTACAACTATTTTTAAATAATTATCCAAAACTTTTGGCATTTCAAGTCCATGAATACCTGACACCAGTACCTCATTAGCTTTAAGGAAGCAAATTGAGACTTTTTACAAGATTTTGATTTTTCCCTAAGAGAGACACAAACTTGAATGAATAAAAATAACAAGTTTCCTTCAAGACATGTATGAATTTCCAAAAGTCAAGACAAAGTCAAATTTATCTTCTAACTTTAGGTATAGCTTTTCACAGTGGAAGAAGTTTCATAGTCATTTTTTAAAATGTATAGTATATATTTATACTATAGTATATATTTCATAGTCATTTTTAAAAATTACAAATGCTAATGTATCACATTGATAACACTTGTTGATGACAGTCTGTTTTACAGGAGGGAATGGTTTTCAGTTAATTGAAAAACTTTTCAACATCATGTGACATGTCTTCAAGAAGTTGACATACTAGAGTGGAATAAGAAATGAGTCGGGACACCTAGATCTGGAAGCAACACCTTTTTAGTGGCGCCACAGCCCAGAGGAATAATTCACAAATTCTGAGCCCTGAGTGCAACAGGGCTTTTACCTTTATATATATGCAAGTTTGGGGTATATCAAGGCAAGTGAATTGGTACAATTTTATTGGAGGGTGCATTCTATATTCCTTACATGTGTGCAAGCTTATTAACATCCTAGATACAGCTCATACAGCTTAGGGACTTTTACTGCACTAAGCCTAGAGGGGGATTGTTCTGTCTCCATTGCTTTGTTTTCTGCATAAGCTACTGCACTTACCTGTTATAGGTACCTGTTAGTCACTGCAAACCTCTATGGTTAAATGTCAGTAAGCAGAGCTGCTGTGTGTCAGTATGCAAAACCACAGCCTATCAGCTTTTAAACTGCTAAAGTTCCCATTTTGTTTTACTACAATAGAGTTTGTGATTGGAATATTTTCAGTATCTTCATCATGAGCCTTATCAGAATTATCTACTAGGGCAGGTCTAAAATTCTTCTTTTCCTCTTTACATTCCATCTTCAAAAATTATCACATTTTTAGACATGTTTGTAGATCAAAAAACACTAATGAAATTTAAAATAGAAAGGCATACCAAATTGGAAAATTTAACAAAAAAAATAAAGAAATTGTCTCATTATGATTAATTTCTAATATAGACATTGCGTGTATTACAAGAGATACAACAATAGCAAAGAGGTAGATGCAGTTCAGTTGGAATGTATAATAATTTCTTCTTTGAAATGGAATTTTCCCTCCAACTTACATTGTACTGTAGAGATTTTCATTCCTGTTCACCAGTTGGTGACGTATTAGTAGGAAACTGAGAAAGATAATTTGGGAAGGGCTGGTTATTGCCATCAACCCATCATCATTTCCTTCTTGCATTACAAACAAACAAACAAAAAACAAAAAACCTTATTGTCAACATCTTTTTATGCTGCAAAACAGAGAATGCACTATACCAAACGAACCCAGTTCTAGTGTTTGCTTCTGTGTGTGGTTGACAATGAAATCCATACAGAACTGCTTAGTTACCACCAACCACTATTAATACAAGCATTATACAGCTTACAAAGTTCAAAACTTGTGCTTTATTAAAAGTATCTCTATTATGAAACTAGCAGAAGCATTTTATAGAACCCCAGAGTTGAGTTCTATTGAACCCAGTTGAGAAATGTGATCTGGGAAACTAGAGTTCTACAAAGTTTTTAGACTTTTCCTCGAGTTATCTATTGTTATGTAATAAACCACTCCATACTTAGTGATTTAGCACAACTTATTGTTATTTGTCACATTTCTTGAGTTACCTGGATCAACTATATAATTCTTATTTGCTTTTCTTTTCTAACCTGAGAAATTCTTGCTTGGGTTCTCCCATGTGATCGCATTTAAATGGCAGCTGAGGCAGAAGTCATAAGAAGTTTCTTCATGCACATACCTGGCACATGGTCTGGGAGGCTAGAACATCTGAGAGTTAGTTGGCTCTCATTCTTTCTCTTTGTGACCACTAGTTCACTCAGGTATGGCAGCTTACAGTATGGTCATGTTAGTGGGACTCTTTTACATGTAAATGACTTTCCAATATTCCAAGAGTCTTTTTTTTTTTTTTTTTGTCACCTAACATCAGAAGTTCCAGAACAAATTTTCTGCATTCTACTACTCAAGCAATTTGTAAGGCCAGGTGACACTCATGTAAACGGAATTTGGGAATTTGACTCCACTTTTCAATAGGACAAATTGCAAAGATTCTGTGACCATCTTTAATTTACCATATACAGTTTATTCAAGGTGCCAGATTTGTAGTGTTTATTCACGTTTTGAAAGTGATGAGGAAACTGAGGCTTGCAGCAGTTAAGTGACTGGCCATCAGCATCCTTTAATAAATTATTATTGGAGCAATGAAAAGAATTCTATATAAAGCCCTGTGTTCTTTAGGTAGCAGCTCCTCCAGTTGCTAAGAGTTTTGTTAAGTGAATAATCTATTCTGGATGTAAAAACTACCAGGGTGACATTCTAAAGATTCTTGTTTATGTGCATAAGCAACTTTTGTACAAATTATTCTTTTTCGAATTTAATGTTTTATTTTTCTCATCACCAAATCTCTTAATGTTTTAGTGTCTGATGTTCTAGAGACATGTTACAAAAACTACTGATAATTTTCTTAGAGGTTGTTTTATTCCAGCAATTCTACAGAATGGAATTGCTGTTTCCTCCTAGCTTCTGAAAATTAAACTGTAACGTCAAATAGATATCATAAAGTTTAGGAGATTTAACATATTTTACCCATGAAAATCCAGTTAAATCTTAGTAAGCAGAAACTGAAATGCCGGTACTTTGGGCTGCATATGTTTATTTTAAACAACTAGTTTTAGAGGATAAAAGGAGGAGGAAAGAATATTTCTAGAAGCTTATTTATATGGACTTCAGGTAAACGAAGCTACTTTCTTTGGGCCTGCCCCTAGTTTTCTATTCTATTTCTCTTCTTTCCCAGATATATTTCTTCCTTTGAGTATTTTTTTGGGAATATTCTTCTACTTTCTCTCTCCTTGAAGTTTCTTATTTTGTGTTTAGATGGAAACTTGGTGCTTTTCCCAGCTGCCAGTGAATGTTTGTATAGAATTTGCTAGTTAGCTTCTGATAATGGTGATGTGAGACAACCTTATTCTGTTTCTAGAGTTTCCCCTGGAATGTGTAAATATATGCTTTTCATCTTGTCTATCTGGCATGCATATATAGCTTATGTGTGCCTGTGCACATAAAATGCCTTCATGTGCCAAGTGCAAATGCACAGTACCTGTTACAGCTTGGTTCCTAAGTGCTTCCTGAAGGCCCACATGTTGAAGGCTTGGTCCCCATCCCATACTGCTATTGGGAAGTGGTGGAACCTTTAGTAGGTAGGACCTAGCAGAAGCAAGTTAGGTCATTATGGGTAAGAACTTGAAGGAGACACTGGGACTCCAGCCATTTCCTCTTTGCTTCCTGGCTGCCAACAGGTGAGCAGCTTTCTGTGCTTTGCACTTTGCAATAATGTGCAGCCTCACTATAAGCCCAAAAGCAAGGGTCCGAGGGACCATGGACTGAATTATAGGAAATCATGCATAAAAATAACCCATTCTTTAAGGTGTTTATAGGGATATTGTTACAGAAATGGAATGCTAACATTGTACCACTCCCAGTTGCTGAAATCAATGGAAACAAACTAACAAACTCTATAGCATAGTTAAAGCTTCATGACCAAAAGGAACTTTACATTAGTAAAAAATAACTGAATATATCCTATATAGCATCACATTTTTATTTACAAAGCAAATTCAAATAGGCCATTTATTGTTACTCAATTTCAGAGGATCAGAGGGTTAAAGCCTTACCTAAGTCTAAAAAAATTATTCACAAAATGTATGGTTAAAAATATATAGATAATTAAAAGTATTCCTAGGAATTTGGAATAAATAAATAATCTGTGAATTAAATTATGAAGAAAGTTATTTAAAGTAATCAAAGCCATATATGTTTGTCTCACTCTAAAAGATGACCAATAAATCCAGTAAAGATTATTAGAATGTCAACTTTAAAGTACGTTTTCCGTAAGAGTATACTTCTAAGAGAAGATTGTCTGAGGTGCAGAAGATGGACACCCTGAAGGATGCTACAGCCAACTAAATAATATCCTTTGGGCCATTAGACAGGAAGACTCCTAAGTAGAGTCTTTGAACTCTAGTTTAATAAAATATTAGATGGTGATAATCATGTACTTGTTCTGTGGAGGTTGCAGAACACCTTGTTAAGGCTATCATATGGTATAATTGAACAAGTGTCCTTTTTCTTAGAAGAGAGTGATAATTTTTTTTTCACCAATATCCTATATACTGACTTGGGAAGAATTGTCTCTGTTAATACCTGACATTGCAAATTGTTAATTGAAGAAAAGGTAATGGGATACAATTGGTAGGAGTCTTCTCTGTGTTTCACATAGTATTTATTGAAAAGCTTAACATATCTGTCAATAATTCTAGAAGTGACATAAGTTCAAATACACCATTGTCATAATTTTACCTACCAGAGAATTAAGAAGCTCACCTATTTCAGTCAGATTGCTATTCCTCAATTCTTCCTAGATGGACATTTGGGAGCTCCTATTATGCATAGCCAAGGTATACTTCCTCCCTCCCTGTCCCCCTCCTCTCTTGACCCTTCCTTCTCTCCTCTTCATTTCCACATCTCCCTCCTGTCTTCCATTTTTTAAAATACTGCTTCTGTTTTCTCCACCTTTGTCTACATCACTCTGACTGCTTTTAAAATGAACTTTTCTTCCTTTCTCATTGTAAAAGTAATACTTGCTTATTGAAAAATATAAAGAAAAATGAGTATGCATCCATGATCAAGAAATGATAACTTTTACACACTTGTGGTATGTTTTTCCCCAGTACTATACCCTTGTTTTCCATCTCTTTATGAGCTCCATATACTTTTGTGTTTATGTATATAAGGATATTCTTTTCCAAACAAATTTATTGATATCTTTCAATATCAATAACTATTCCTTGTAAATATGATTTATAAAATGTGTATAATAATTTAAGTGCACAGTGTAATCCTAAAACAAAAAATTTATGTATCTTTGATAATCTTGAGTACTGGGTCAATGGTCAGAAACATTTTTAATATTCTTGACAGGTTTCCAAACATTAACTTATGCCTAAAAAAGTTAACAGGTACTTTTTAGTAAGGAATGTTTCCAATTTATTTGAAAGTAGATTACATAATTGCTGATATTTTTCTATTTAATATTGCTGTGGATCAAATTTGTGATTTAAGTTGTTTCTTTAAGTAGTAAATTTGTGAGTTTTATTCCTATTTTATACTCAGTATGATTTAATCTTAGCACATAATGTATTCTTAGTTTATATTTTCATTACTATTATAAAATTACATATTTTAATGATTATACTTCTTTTTCTGAAATCATAGATAATAGTGGACTTTGTGAATATAACTAACACTGCTCCAAACCTGATTAAGAGATGAATAAAATTTAATTTTAGATAGATCAAAATAATAATTCTAGAATTAAGGACAGGCTGAAGTAACAAAGATTGATTTTATGAGACATCTTTACTACAGATTACCACCTCCACGATAGCTTATGAACATTTTCATACTTTTGCAGATGATGTCCAGTATAAAATTATTTTTCTAATGCAATGCATAAGATGATATGGTATAAAGTTTGTTAGACAATATAAAGTAATAGATTTGCCAGACTCCACTGGAAGTAAAAAGAAATGTGTTTTTATTTCCTTTATTTTATTTATTTATTTATTTAGTTTGGTACTGGGGATTGAACTCAGGGACACTAGACCACTGAGCCACTTCCCCAGCCCTATTTTGTGTTTTGTGTAGAGACAGAGTCTCACTGAGTTGCTTAGTGCCTCACCATTGCTGAGGCTGGCTTTGAACTCGCGATTTTCCTGTCTCAGTTTCCCTAAGTGCTGGGATTACAGGCTTGCGCCACCATGCCCGGCTTCCTTTATTTTAAAAGATAAGTAGCTAAAGTTAGTTTGGCATACCAAGCAAGAGTTTCTCCATGAGGTTTTTCCATGTTCCAGTGTTCTGATTTTATCCACCCTGAAAGTATAAAATCTTAAAGAGCATTTGGCTATGTCACAGAAGAAAGACAAGTAAGAGTGTCTTTAAAGCTCAAGAATAGGATGAGAGGAAATAGATTTTTATTTAAAAATGATGAAGAGGAAATGAGACTTTGGTAGAGTAGGGGTGGCACCTTCATGAAAAAAAGAAAAAAGCTGAAAGAATTTAAATACAGCTCTTAGTATACAGTGGGAAACACACACAGAAATGGAGAGCAACCAAACTTCTTACATGGAATATTTCTGAGACTAAAGGAAGAAAAACTGTTCAGAACAGACTGCAGCTTAAGCACAGGTGAAGTTTTATTTGAGCTTCAAGACTTTTTTTTCCTTTTGCTGCTTTCTATGTCATTTTGTCCTCTGTCCACATGATTTGTTTATTTTGAATTTATATTTTATGAAAATTTTCAGTGCATGGATTGGTAAGCAAAAGCTAAACAAGTTCACAATTTTGAGCCTTCTTCTGCTAATAAATGGATCTAGAACTTTTATGGGAAGAAGGAGGGGAAATCTGAGCAAAAATTAGGTCTCCTTTTAAATTACACTTCCAACTAATTGTAATTTTGAAAAATGAAAATTATTTATTTAGTTTTATATTAATTAGTATGCTTCCTATAATCACCTTATGTAAAATGCATAGACTGGCAATTTGTCCAGTGAAGTTCTTGAGATTTATCTAGCAAAAATGAAGTCTTTCCTTTCTAGGTATCCATGCATTAGTAACATTATTTCAAAATTGAACTATTTTGGTTTCAGTATTGTTGAAGCCTCCTAAACATTTCAAAATTAAGTGACAGGCTGTCATGCCAGTGTTATCCAGGAGATGGACAATTCTAGTTTATAAATCAACTCCTTATCCACAGCTAAGTAAAAATTACTATCAATTTGGATGTTAGAAGAAGATTTTTGAGAAGCACTGGTGCTTTGATTTGTCCCTCTTTCCAAGTACACTATCCATGGACAATAAGGGATCCTTGTCTTCCATATCAAGTGCCATATATGTGGACTAGTATCTGCCTCCTATCTGACAAGTCTAAAGAAGCCATGTAACTAACAACTCTGCGGGCATTCTGTAGGGGGTTTACAGCACTGGGAAATCTACACTCTCTGGGCTTGTTGGGATGAGGTTGCTTGAGCATTGCCCATGTACTAGATGTGGGCACTGTATACAGGAAAGCTAAGTCCAATCACGTTCAACAAGACTGGCAGGGCTGGGCAACCCCAACAGCTAGCTGGGTACCTGAAGACACTGTGTCCATCACTAGTGGTGATGAGGAATGTATGAGCATTGTCAAAGACCAGCAAGGCCTGTGGACCTATGGAATTAGTGACTACACAGTCAGGCAGGGCCAGTTCCATGGGACAGTTATTGGCACAGATGCACATACAAGGTCTCCCCTGGCAGCACCCATGTGTGCTCAGGTTTTACAATACCATGGGGGTAGAGAACTCTTGGCTTAGAGCCAGGGACTAGAGCTGCCAGTTTTACAAATCTATAAAGACAGATTGAGAGTTCACTAATGCAGTGAAGCAGCACATATGTGACACAGAAGTCATACCTGGCTCTCTTCAGAGGTGGCTTAAAATTAGCTCTGTCTTCCTCATAAGAATAACTCCGGGGTCAGGTTAAGGCAAAGAGGACAGGCTTGAGTCTGCCTTGTCCTGTTAAAGACAGGATATCACACTTTAAAGAATATTGGGTCATAATAAAGCCTGCAAATGCTATTTAATCTCAAATTTAATCTCGTTGTGGAGATATAATCATTTGGAATTAAAAACATAGAATTTAAATTTGAATATTCTCTGGTAACATCTCTTGACACACATTCCACACCACTTCTGCTTTCACAACTAATTATGTGTTAAATTCTAAAAAGAGAGGATATAAAATTAGGTACACTTCCTGTAGCCAAATACACGGAGCCCTATGTAATCATAAAAAATGAAATGACTCTGATAAATCTTAAAATATGAATCATACCTGAGAACATTATAAAGGAAATGGTGAAAATCTGCATCTCAGTAGGTGCATATAGGAAACTCTTTTTAAATTAGGCCCTTTCAGATAGTTTTGGCAGAAGCACAAAGAAATGCCCTATTTATTATTGTTCCAACTTGGGCTTTCAATAAAGTCTGCTATTGAAGCTCTTTATATAGACATCCTCATGAAAGTCTCTGTAAAGTGAAAATGATGCTACTTCTCTAGGATGACTTTTTGAAAATAATGTTATCAGTAATCATGCTGATGCCACAAAACAATAACAGCTGACATTCATATGTCACTTGAACGATCATTCCTATACACTTCTTCAGACAACCTTATGAGGTAGATATTCCTATTGTAATATCTCTTTTTTCAGAAAAGGAAACTAGGGTTCAGAGAGTTTAAATAATTTTCTTGGCAGGAAAAATTTTAAAATACACCATATTTTTTATATGTACATTCTGTAAGGCAGAAACAATATTTTTCTGTAAAATGAAAAAAAATCAATAATATTATTCCATATGATACAAGTTCAAATAAGGTAATATTACATAAGGAAAAAAAAGTATGTAAAGGCATCCCTGTCTTGTGATGTAGTTACAGTCTCTGATTTTAGGTTTACTGGTAAGGAATCACATGGCAATTCAATCAATAATCAATCACTGGAAAAAATGGGGAATTCTTGATTTTGTACTAGGATACGGTCATTGTCAGACTACAAATGCTGTGGGGATTTCATGATGTTCATAATCAATGTGCAATTGATAGGCAAACACTGGCACTATTAGGCCCAAATTAAACTGCTTCTTTAACCTGAGATCCATCTACCCAGGCAGGACATGCAGTGATTCTGACAGAAGCAGATGCTCAGTGGGCGCTGCTTTCCAGGACTGACCTCAGCTCTGCCCTGTCAGCTACGCTAGCTCCAGCACTGACCTGACCCCTTCTTGCAGCCTGGGAGAGAGGGAAAAGCATGTGGGAATGTATAATAGCGACTGAAGGATAGAAGGATCAGACCAATACTTGTGTTTTGGTACATGCAGGCAAGGAAATGTGGAAGGCAGTGGAGAGAATTACTATGAGATGACAGTGGGGGCCTAAAGGAAACTGGAAAAAGGAAGTGGATTCAAAACTTATAGTGTACACAGGTCCCACTGGCAAGAAATCAATAACTGTACATCTTAGAACATGTTTGGGGCTTTTCTGGAGATTAGGTCTGTCACAAAACAGATATTTTTTGTTCAGTTGAAAGAACTGACTCATATATAGGTACAGAGAGAGTTGAGAAATGTTTAACTTTGATTTATTTATTGAGTATATATTATGAGTCAGATTATGTGAGATACTAAGGATATGAAAGATAGGAAGGAAGGAAAGAAGGAAAGAGAGAGAGGAAGGAAGGAAGGAAGGAAATGTGCCCAAGATTGCATTATGTTTTATAAATTTTAGGTAGCTCTTTTAGCTCTTATACAAAACTCATAGCAAGGAATATCTAGTTATTTGGAATTAACTGCATGTGTGAAGGCCCTAAAGTCAGAAGGGCTGTGTGTCAGTCTGGAGCCTCTGTTACCAGTTGGTGCAATGAAGGACTTTTGCTCACAGTGGATTCTGCAAGGATGTGTGTGTCTCAGCAGGCTGGCATGAGGAGCACAGGCTTGTTTGTGTCTGTTCACACATCTCTCTCCTGCCAACTGCAGGACAGCCTTCTTTTATATACAATGCTTTATATACACATTTTCTGCTGTTTCCAAGTAGTGACAGACTGTTTTGTGACAGCACAAACAAAATCTCCCTCTTGTTCTTCTCCCAGATGCTAGTAAGAAGCTTAAAAGAGAAAGCTGGGGACAGGTAGTTGGCTTCCTCCATCAAAAGAAAGAGAAAAATTATCTTTAAACTCGTCGGGGAAGTGCTCTAACAGCTGGTCAACTATTTTTGTGACTTTGACAAAGAAACTCCCTTAGTACTATTGGAGAAATGTACCCAAACCTCCTGAGTGGATCATGACTATTTATGTGTGACCTCCAGCCTCCAGGGATATGCTCTGCAGTGGAAATTTGCAACCTAAGAATCTATAGCCTATACAGACCAGCTTTATTTAGCTCAGCTTGTGAAGACAGACTGTTATAGAGCAAGACCACTAGGCAACTAAAGTGAAGGCAACAGAGTTCAAAAGGTTTTTCTCATTTAGGTAAAACCACACTATTAATTGTTCTCCAGCTTGTTCCCAGTTTGTTATTTGGATAATATGTCAGAATTGGGCTTTTTTTTTTTTAACTAGTTAGCTTCTGAGACCACTAGTCTAAGTAAACAGTATAATAAACTGTAACACCAACAAGAACAAAATCCCCAAAGCTTTAAGCAAGGATACAAAAAAAGTGCAGTGAATTGGTTTGCCTCCTAGCCAGGCATGTCTTGGAAAAAGCAGACAGCTGTGGACTTGCCCACAGTTCTTTGCTGCGTATGCTCCAAATACCCATTTTGCATCTCTGCCCTATGTAGTATGTGGTCTCCAAGTCAATCAAAGTCTATTTACTTAAGACATGGGAACAAAATGCAGATGTCTCATGCATGGATATTGTTGGGATGTGGTTCTCAAATTTGGCAAAAGTAATGGTCTTTACTTTAGACTTTTCTTACAGAGAAGGGACAAAAATTCCAGAACATACTAAGAGATTCCCATGCCACCTCTTCCCTGTCAAACAGTCCTAATTATTTATTTATATTTACTGTTTCATTGTTCTGGCCTGCATGCACTCTTCTCACCTCAGTCTGGTTTCTGCCTTTAACACTTGCTGAAATTGTTTCCTCAACTGTCACAAATGTCCATCTAATTGCCAAATACCACTGAACCTCTCTGGCTGGTCTAACCTTATTATCAATGGTGTAGCCTTAAAATGCTTCTTCTTCCCCATTGCAAGCCTCTAATGCCTGCCTCCTCTCTACTGTGTGTGTGGAGTTGTCCTGTGTTCAAAGGCAGGATGTGATCTTGAGAGGTGCGTAACTTTGGCAAGTGAAAAAAGAATTTATAACTCAGATTTTTCATCTGTAAAATGAATGTCATATTAATAATACATAATGGCATGATTCTTGCAAAAATTAGATAAGTCGAATCATGTAAAGGGCTTATGACAATGCCTGGAAAATTATATTATTTTAATTCTGTGTTATTACTCTAATAGAATCTGCTTCCTAAAAAAAATTCTTAAAATTTGTTGTTTTTCCTAGAACTTTCTCAGCACTTCCTGACTTATACATTTTTTCTAATTTATAATAATTCGCAAATATATCTCTGTTGATAGATAACCTTCCATGGATGTCCAATAAAGAATAAAACAAACCAGCACATGTTATTACAAAGCTCATTCAATTATCCATCCATTTACTAGTTTCCAGACACCATGTTTGGCCCAAAAGCACTATAGGCCAGAGACCAACAGTTTGTTGGGTGTAATATTCTTATATCTTAGTGTGTTTTCTTCTTGATACCTTTGAGTATGGCCCACTGTATCCTGTTATTGAGTGGTGTTGCTGACAGCATTTCTGAGGACAATCTGAATTTTTCCAGTGGGTGACTCAGATCTTATCTCTGCATATGTGTGTATGCCCAAAACGTTGTCTATTTTCTTATCTTTGAAGTCCTGCAATTTTACTAGAATGTATATGTTGGTGCTTATCATTGTACACAGACCAATTTTTTTAGGATGCAATATATGGTTTCCATTAGTAAATTCAACCCTTTTTATTTCTAGAAAAGTTCCATATTTGTATCTTTAAATATATTTTTCCACTCAGAAGACTGGTTATCTTTCTCAGGGGTATCTGATGTATCTGCAGTATCTTTTATTGTCTTCCATAGCTCACATTTTCTCTGTAAAACTTCACTTTTATGTTGGTTACTTTAAATTCTGTGTTTCCATCAATGTAAAGGTTGCCTTCATTTCTGCTGTGATTTTCCTTTTTTATCTACCTTTTTACTGAGGTCTGTTAGCTCATATGTCATGTTCTCTAGTCTCACCATTATTGCATCTATTCTGTGAAAATCATATTTTGATTTGTTACATTATTCAAGCTCATGTAAGCCTACTGCTCTGTAGTAATATTCATCTGTGGTTTATTTTTCCTGAGCTTTCCCTTACTTTTTCCTAATGGCTTCTGGTTCATTGAATGTGATGAGTTTTAACAGAGTGATTGGATTACTGGGCAGTCGTGGTAAGTGTGTGGCACAGGCTCCCAGGGAGCAGAGAGTCTCCCTAACTCACACAGAAGTTCATTTCCACACAGAGATGCATGGGTTTGGTAAGTTGTCTTTCTACTTCAGCATTAGGATTTGTAGCTACAGGGATCCTTGGGATTCAGGATCTCTTCCCCAAACTGAAGGCTTCCTAGGACAGGGGCAAGAATTAACTTGTGTTTCCACACTGTATATATTGGTTGTTTCTGACATGGGATTCTTGTTTTTCCTCCCTCACAATGTGCCCTCTCATGTAGACAGCTGTGCTGTGATGGCTGAGTGCTATAGCCTCTTTCACTCTGATAAACTTTTTAAACCTGTTTTACCTTCACTGCTTTTAAGATAGTTTCTCACACATTGTAATTAGAGTCACAAATATCTTTAATTTTTCTTTAGATGAGAATTTTATTACTGTTTCTTGTTCTCCTTTTTCATATTTAATTTATTTATTTGTTCTATTTAGGCTTACATGATAACAGAGTGCAATTTGTTTCATTGTACATAGAGGATAACATATCAATTCTCTAGTTGTAAGTTGTATAGAATCACAACATATATGCAGTCATACATAAAGTTAGGGCTATGATGACCATCATATTCCACCACCTTTACTGTCCCCATGCCCCCTCCCCCCTTACACCCGTGTGAACAGAGATCCACCATTGTTCCCATGTCCTTCCCCACATTATGGATCAGCATCCACTTATCAACGAGTACGTTCGGCATTTGGTTTTCTGAGATTGGCTTACTTCACTTAGCATGATATTCTCCAACTCCATCCATTTACCTGCAACAAAAACAAACATGCTTTTCAAGAAGAGAAGGGTCCAGCAGGTCCTCGTGGTACTTGATGGGCAGTGTGGTTCCTTTGGTTGTGTGATGGGCTGCACAGGCTGCGCGACAATCGGGAACTGGAGATGGTACTGGGCTCACGTGCACTCAGGTGAGAGTCTTGCTGTACGCCTGGTAGCCAAGCATGCACCAAAGTGCCCTTCCTAGGTAGATTTGAGAAGAACCTAGCAAAGATGAACTTAGTGAAATCAATCCATTTGTGAGACCAGTGGAAAAGTTCTTTGCTGAAGAGAGCACGCGTGGTTTTCTTCGTCATCACCAATACCCAATGTTGCCAGGGCCTTTTCAGCCTTTCTGCTATGGCTAGAGCAGAACATTGGCTTGAATGGGTCCATCACCATGACCTTGACAGCATGCTGGGTTAGCAGTCTCAAGGTCAATTGACTGGAGATTCCCTCTGGTCCTTTCTGGAGGAGGAAGGAGGCCTGCTTACTTTATGCTAGGAAAGTCCACTTTGAAAATGCCAGAATGACCATTCCAAATGTTCTTGGAGAAATAGCAGTCAGGTTCAGGGACTTACCTGGAAGATGCCACAGCTCAGGCTGCCTGAGAACTTTAAGGTGAGGAGCAAGGCTTCCTTCTTTTTGGCACCTACCCAAGGAGATACCACTGTGGATTCAGGATGACTGAGGTCCATGTGAGGAAATAATGAGTTAAAGTCTTCCTGAGTACTGCCCAGTGTGCGCGTGCTGGGGAATGGGGTGGTCCTGCCACATTCTTTACTTTCTCTGGTAATATGTTAGCAGAACCGGGGCTGGGGTTGTGGCTCAGTGGTAGAGCACTTGCCTCGTATGTGTTAGGCACTGGGTTCGATCCTCAGCACCACATAAAATAAATAAAGGTATTGTGATCTATAACTAAATAAAATATTTTAAAAAATGTTAGCAGAACTGATTTTACAAAAGTATTCCTTTGGCCATTCATTATCATAGCATGTCACAGTGTTATATGTGGATTGGGTGTGTTTCTGGAGAGAAACACAAGGACACAGAGAGCAGAAGCACAGATGTGCACCTCAAGATGGTGCAGGAAGGGCTCAGTGCCTGGAGTCTCACTGGGGCCTGAGGGAAAGGGCTAATGCTTCTATTCATGTTTTAGTGACTGATGTATTTTATAGTGTTAAAGTGCTTGAGCAATATTGAGAGACTGATGTGTTAAAATTCAAAATTCCTTTAAGTGTAAATATTGTATTTGTGTCAATTAAAAGAAGAACCTTGTGGGTGAGCTATAGCTCAGTTGTAGAGTGGTGCCTATTATGTGTGAGGACCTGGCTTCAATCCTAGGCACTATAAGAAGAAGCGAAACTTGGAGATTCAACAGTATAAATTAACTACTTTTGTCAATAAGTAGGTGGCAAGCAATGGAAGACTAAAGACATAGTAATCAAATGCCGTGGATGCGCCTAGTTTGAACCTGATTTGTTTGTGTCTAACTATAAAATTTATTTGAAATAGCTGGAATAATCTGTCTTAAGTGGGCATTTCATATTAAGGAATGATTCATGATTATTTTCAATTGTGGCTGTATTAAAGAGTTCTTTCCATTAAAAAAGAAGAAGGGGTCAGAATTGCCTTTGTAACTCTTTAACAATTAAAAGTAAACTGTACATTTAGATGTAAGCTGGACTAAGATATACTCCCTCCAAAGGCATAAATGTACTCCTCTATCAAATTCAAATTTGTGATTTTATAAAATCCAGTTAGAAAATACACAAAGGGAAAATGCCATTGAGTCAAATAAATGCCACTAGTTTATTTTGACAATAAATATGGTGGCATGGAATATTTGTGAGTACAAAAATTTAATATTTAACTGAATTTTACACTGTAAATTAGAGATTCAATTTTGCTAAATAGTTCTTTATGTCAATTTCATCACAAGGGAAGAAGTCAATTGGTGCCCAAAGGTTAATACATTGGGATCAGTAAGGGTTGTGTTGAAATGGCAGCAAAACAGACGCACAATTTCCTAAAGAGATGAGAGACAATATTTTTTGTTAAAACAACATAGGCATTTCTAATGTGAAAATTGTATATGGAGCAATAGTTTCCTGGTTTTCTGAAATTTGCTTTATAATGAAATTCTATTATATTACAGGGAATTTTTCTTTGTTTTGATATAAGTTTGGTATTATTTCATATACCTGTGATAAATAAAAGTAGAAAAATTATAATTTTATTGGGAGGCTGAGACAGGAGAATCACAAGTTCAAAGTCAGCCTCAGCAACGGCAAGGCACTAAGCAACTCAGTGAGACCCTGTCTCTACATAAAACACAAAATAGGGCTGGGGATGTCTCTCAGTGGTCAAGTACCCCTGAGTTCAATCCTCAGTACCAAAAAAAAAAAAGATGGTAAGTTTAAGGTACATACTGTGTTTTTGTTTTTTTCTATTTACACAGGCTTGGAAGTGTGTGGCTACAAGATCATGTACTCTGTAGGATCTACAAGAGAGAATAAAAGAGTAAGGATGAACATTTACATTTAGGGAAATTCATACCTTCCATGAAATTTATACAAGAGGATCCAAGTTCAAAAGATAACTCAAGAAATGTGATTTTTCAAGGATCAGTTTTCACCATCCTTGGATTGATAGCTTCTTAGTGGTTTATTGTAAGAAGAGAGTTAGACAAAAACATGTCCAAAAGAAACATTGTCTGGGGACAAGCTGTCTCAGAGAGATTAGTAACTGGAGACATGAAAACTTTAAACTCAAGGTCAAGCATCCAACCTACCCTAGGTCAACAGTGGCTAGGAAGTTACTAGAGTCTAAATGTATCCAGCTTCCAAGAAAGAAGAAGTGTTCCAAACCCACTCTGAGAACATCTGCATCATGAGTTCATTGGAAAGTTATAGGTGTATACCAGAACATGCAGATAGACACAACACACACAAAACAACACACGTTTATACACAAGTAGGAATGGAACTGAAGAAGGTTCGCAGATAGATTTAAAGTGTTTCTGAGCAGTAAAATTATGGGTAACTTTGCATTTCTTCTTTTTTCCCAATGCCTATTTTCTAAGTATTGTACAATAAAAAAATTAAAATATTTTCAGGTTGATTTTGTAGAATTAAAAACCCCAAATTAACTTCACCTGTTTATCTCTCCAGATCTGTCTTGAAAATACTTCAACTCCTAACTCTTCTGTGAAGCATTAAATCTTTAGTTTTGATTCAATAGCTTTTCTCCTCAACTCTATTATTTATTACTTAGGTCATCAATTAGGTATCAAAGTAAGTCAAATTTACATACCTCTGCAAACCTCTCAAGGACAACCTACATATTTTTCAGACTCAATAAATATCATTTTAGAAAGTTTTCCTCTTTATATTTGATCAGTTCATCTTTTTAAACAGATGTACTTTCCCAGTGGATTGAGTGAATGCTCATTTTGTAAAGTCATGGAAAAGGCAGACTTATAATGTAAATAACAGCAAGTTTCTAAACCACCTGCCTCTTCACAGCTGTTATCTTGCTCCTCAGAGATAATCTTCAATACATATTTATTTACTCATCAAATATCTAATGAAAGCTTACCATATAACGGGCACCATTGCAACAAATGCAAAGGCCCTGAGGCAGAAATATTCCTGGTCATTCAAAGAACCCACAATTAAGAACACAGTTAATGTAGAAAAATATAAATATTACTTATTAATATTAGATATATTCTATTGCTCCCACCATTACGAGAGTCATTGACTCTGCCTCACTAGAGAGAAGAGAGTCAATGATTTATTCTCTCACATATCCTTCCTTGTCCACCTGCATAGTAATGTGAGGATATTTGGTTAAGTTGATCATCAGTTTTCACATTATTGTGATGATACAAATAACATTCATAAAATGAGTGAGCCACATCCACACTTTCTTATTTTGGCATGAGTTAATTTTAAAAAATTAACATTTACCTCATTCTTCACTTGCCTGATTTGTCATATCAGTGTGGTTAATATTTTCCTAAACACTTCAATATTTCTATGTAATGCCCTTGAGTATGGCTCATTTATTGCTCTTCGTCTTTTCTGTTTCTCCTGTGCCGCTAGATTCTTGGTCTTTAAGCGGCTGCCATTCAGCAGGCCCCTTTTTGTGCCATGCTGGGACCTCCCTTTGCTAATCTTTTGTTAATTAGATCTCAGATCCTCTTTCTTGACTTTTTGTAGTTTTTATCTTAATTTATCATTTTTCAGAGTTCAGCTATGTTGAAATGTGGCAAGGATTTCTTCCATTTCTTCCTGGTTGACATTTGCTCAGCTTCTTGAATATGTATGTCTCTATCTTTTTGCCAAAGTTTGAATACATCAGTCATTTTCCCCTACTGTTTGAGTCCCACCCTCTTTCTCTTCTCCTCCCAAGACTCTGATGACATGAATGTGAGATTTTATTAGGGTGCCCCAGGTCCTGAGGCCCTGATCTTTGTTTTTCAGTATCTGTGGATGTGCGAATCTTTTCTCTGTTCTATCCATTATGCGGTTGAGCTTATCATTAAGATTTTTTATTATTTTATTACTTATTACTTTATTTCTCCTTACAAAATTTCCAATTGGTTTCTTCTTTATGTCTTGTATTTCTTTGCTGAGACTTTCTATCTTTTCATTTGTTTCAAGCACTACTGAAACTGCCTGTCGAGCCCTGTCTGTAACAGCTGCTTTACGACTCTCACCAGTGCTCCATATCCATGTCGTCTCGGTGTTGGTGTCTGGCTTGTGAGTTGAGAATTTGAGGGTTCTTAGAATGCTGAGAGATTTATTTTTATTCCGTCTTGGGTATTGTGTTGTGATGATATCCTTGACCTTAGCTAATCTTTATGATAGGAAGTGTAAAAAACTGTATGGAAAGGCCTTGAGTGTAAAGGTGTGGAGAAAGTCACAGCTCCGTTGTAGAGCCTCCCTCACCCCCATGTCGGCCCAGCTGACCCTGTCATAGTGTGGAAACCAGACTGCCACGTAACCTCCCTTGGTACCACCTCATTTCACCTCTTGCTTCAGTGTGTGCATCGTGCATCTAAGTTATGCTTTCCATTTGCTCCCGTTGGTGTTGATCAGGTGATACGTGGAAGTCTACCTGGCCTTACCTTCATTACACTGGGTGGGGCTCGAACTTCAGCTCCCCAACATTCCCGATGATTTTCAGAGAAAGGGAAGTTTTTCTTTTGATTTTCTATACTTCTCCCTCACCCTTTCTTCAGTCCTTTGGTTAGAGGGTAAAGGCTTTTCTTGGGGCTTCCCATCCCCCCTTTTCTGTGCCTATAGGAGATGCTAGGCTACAGACCTCATCAGTGCTTTGTAGGATAAATGGGAGGCAAAAAGAAAACCCAGGAATGTTATTACCATTCTGTACTGAACTCCCTAATGAACTCCTTAGGCAACCTTTCTCCTTTTTTCTCTGTGTTGTCATGTTTATGTTTTTATTGTGTTCAGGACTTTTTTATAAACATCAGCGAGGAATGGGTTATCCCATCTTGGCTCAAACCTGAAGTCCTAGTATTCATCTTTAAATTTGTTTTGTATTACTATTCCACTCAGCTGACATGCAGTGTTGAATTGTGTTATCCATTCATCTGTCTATCCACCCATTTCCCCCTTCATCCACCCTCCATTTATTTTTCCTTTATACTGTTCTTTTGTCCTCAATATGTTTGGTGTGTGTTGAGTAGGTGTGAGGCACTCTTCTGAAGGCACTTGAGGTGTGAGATGGGAAACAAGACTATGGAGACTGATCAGCTCCTGGACAAGGCCACAGCTTGCTGTAGGAGACATCATGGAAAAGTGGATTATGTTCCAGAGAGAACAGAAGACAAGCTATCATTGGATTTATTTATGTGGATAGTATCTTTTGACAATGATCAGTAAACATTTTCTGGAAAGGCAAGATTATTTATAAATGTACAGTTGATGAATGAGAAAGGTTCAAAGCCTCCTGACCCACTGTTTTTGGTGATGGTGGTTATGTAGATGCCTGTAAGTGATCTCTTAGCATTGGGATGTCTACCCCAGTTATGCCCAAGCTGGCCCCTGCCTCTAGCCATGGGAGTGTGCTTTGCAGTTCTCTGAAAGCTCTGAAACACCTTGGTCCCCTTATAGCAAGGATTACAATTCAAAAAAATAATTCACAAGGTGACCTGTTTACAGTCAATCCTGGCTAATAATATTTCATTTTCTTCACTGGCAAATTTTGTACAGTAGCTGTGGTGTCTCCCAAGGCATGGAACAGAGAGGGATCACCTTGCTTACTGTACTCCAGTGACAGCTGCCACTAGTCACAGACAGTTACAAACTCACAAGACAGATATACAAAGCCAACCAGAGTGTCATAAATTGCATGTGTGAATTGCCCAGGGGCCCCTTGCTATGTCTGCAGCAGAGCCAAAAATAAAACTCCTAACTCTTCCCATACAACTGCCTGGCTTCTCTGAATCAAAGTCTCGATTGCCTGTTCTTTTATTGTCCTGGGCAACTCCCTTTGCTATTCTTTTCAGCTGTTTCCTCTAATCTTCTCTATAAGCTTGGTAATAATTTCCATTCTTTTCCTGACCTTATTAACAGGTGGCACCAAAGATATGATATGTGTCATTATGCCATGGAAATAGATATCTTCTTAATTCGGTCTCACTCCTACCGTGATACCTTTAATATAGATGCAAACATGCACACACACACACACACACACACACACACACACACAATTTTTAATCTCTACTTTCTGTAGACATTAGATAAAAATTTTAACTTTGAATTATAATCTGAGGAGGCTTAGTTTCTAAAGTTTCTTAGTTTCTGCAGGTAGTCTTTAAAATATTCTGTAGCAAAATGTTTACCTACTCTAGTTTTTTCTTGGAGATTCATAGTGTACAGTAGTACTGTTTCAGAAAATAGCACTGTTAGTACTTGTAAAGAAAACTTACTTTGGTTAATCCTATGTTTTTCATCCTTATTTTAACTAAGAAAACATCTTATAATATTTCATATAATTGATTTTTTAGAGTTTATATTTAGTTTAATTCACATATCTTAAGTTTACAATTTGTGTAACTTTGACAAATGCAAACACCTATGTGATCCATAACCCTCTTCAAGATATGAACTATTTCATCACTAAAAAAGCTCCCTGGTATCTCTTCTCAGTCAATCTTTCTGAGTTCTGATGAATCCAAGAATCTTGTTCTGCTACTGGAGATTATTTTTATGTTTTTCATGTAGGTGGAATCATGTACACCCTCCTCTGTGTCTAAATTCTTTTAGTCAGCAAACTGTTTTTGTGATCTGGTCTTAGTGCATGTTTCAGTAGTTTAGTCCTTTTGACTTTTCAGTTGTATTTCATTTTATTCTTCAATTGATTAGTTTTTCTCTTGATGACCACAATATAATTACTCACTTTTTGACTATTATGATTGAATTTGTTACAAGTCTTCCTCAAGAAGCTCCCTGGGGACATGGACTTTCCTGGGTTTTGCATGAATCTTTGGGAGTAGATTTGATGAGTCACAGAGTAAATATGTTTGACCTTTTATGAAAGTGCAAATCTGCTACCCAAATTGTGCTATTTTACATTTCCATGTAAGTTAATGAGGAGAATTCCTAACCATAAAGAATTTTTCTTAGACTCATGGTAATAGCTGAGATATAGAGTGTGAAATATTGGTGTAGATACAATAGTAATAGGCATAATTAAAAGAGATGAGAAAAATAGGAGCCTCCTCTATTAAAGTTCTCATTCCAAACAATTTAGCTTAATGTCTTGGTTCTGTTCTATTCCTAACTCAGTTTTCTTAAGGTACAGTTGATCTCTGGTGGCTGAGATTTTAAGTATTTTTTCATATTTCTAAAGTGTCCAGATAACTTCATTGTAAACTGTTCCTCAATTAAATTACAAAAGCTAGTGCATAATTTCTAGCCCTGCTTTACTCTTTTATAGTAGAATTGATAATTAGCCTAGAAATTCATAATTCACTTTCATATTCAAACAAGTATTGAATGACAACAAGAGATTTGATATTAAAAGTAGGAAAATTTTCTTTTCACTTCTATAAATTGAAAGTCAAAATTATTTTTGCAGTAAATCTAGAGTCTTGTAAACATTATTTAAAATCTGCATTATTTGTAGTTCAGCTTAGCTAGTAATATTACAGGCAGTTCTTTTTGAAGCATTTTAAACCATGTGTGATTTGGAAGGTCATTTATTTACAATAAATGCTCACATTTGTGTTTCAAATGACAGATTGTTTACCCAGTGGGTAAGATCTGGATAGGCTGAAGAAGAAATCACTGATTTATTTATTTATTTTTTTGGTAAGCAGACAGAATGAGAATATGATAACCCCTGACTACAGGGTCATATGTTCACTTCACTTGACTCCTGGAATCTCTAAATATTTTATGATATGACTTATGTTCTTAGGTTCCTATGATAGAATAGAGACGGACCTTTAAAATATCTGGTCAGAACTTCTCACTGATGCTTACTTTGCTGTTAACATCTTCTCTAGTTGTTATTTACCTTCAGTAATGGAAGGATTTGCTTCTTTGAGCATAAGGAAGGTCTTTGGAAGACATGTTTATGCTTTTGAAGGGAGTTTTAAGATTTCTTCCTCATTCACGTGAGTTATGCTCCTTTTTTCATCCCAAGACAAAAGAGAATATGGAGAAAGTGCAGGATGACCAGAGGCTCACCTCTGACCTGGTGCTAAGGCTCATAAGGAGGTGGAGGCTATTTTACGCCTGGTAGAGTGGAAAGCACAGACTGACGCAGCTGGAAACAGCAAGCTGTCCTGTACCTAAGGACCACAATGCTGTGGACCCATTTGCCTTTTAATAAATTATATCTGACCAGATTCTGCTGTGTGCATCTGTGAATGTACCACCTGTAATGTACTGATTCATAGAAACAATAAATAGATGGGGAAGGCCAGTGGTATAGAGGAGGGGCAGAAAAGGGGAGGGAGGGTGGAGGCACTGGGGACTGAAATGGAACAAATTATATCCCATCCATGTGTGATTATATATAACTATAATGCACTAATAAAAACAAACAAAACATGACATTCAATTAGCTTGGTTTTCTTTCATCACAAAGTTGATCTCATCCTCCTCTTCAATTTTCTGATATGCATTAGACTATTACTGCTATTATTCTAATTTGTTATTGTTTAAATTTTTATTGTGGAGTGTTTTCTTATTGGAGAGAAGAAGTGATTATTTTAGGAATCACAATTTTAATCTATTCTCACCAACCCAAACTAATAATACCCCCACATAAATTTCTTTTCCTTTTTAACTAAGTCTTATTTTAAATAAAAGTGATGTGGGTGTCAGAGAGTAGGAGGCTGTCTGACTGAAATCTACTGAGAATTCCTCCCACAGTGTTTTGTTCATAAAAATCAGAATTTCTCTTTCTTTAGATAGAGCAACCACTCGTTGCTAATATTATCCTGAGCCTCCTATTACCCTGTAAACATTTAGATTGCTTTGGGAGGGACAAAAATGACAAAAGAAGGAGTGAAAGCAGAAGACAGAGGTTACAGGAGCCATATGCTCTGGTGTGGCTTTGCTTACTCAGTGAGGACAGGGCATATCCATGCATACCATGGATATGCATGACTCTATGGGACGTTATAGGCAGAATTCATATGCTCTCAGAGTTCAGTTCACTATGGTGAGTATGACTTCCATAATCCCAGGGACTGTGACTATGATTTGTTTCTGTCTAGTGATTAGATTATACAGTATGGTAGAGTGTACTTTAAGAAAGGGACGATACCATTATCACAATCAAGGTAAGGGTGTTTTCTTTCTTTCTTTCTTTTTTTTTTTGGTACCAGGGATTGAACTCAGAGGTACTAAACCACTAAGCCACATCCCCAGCCCTATTTTTTGGGTTTTATATAGAGACAGGGTCTCACTGAGTTGTTTAGCACCTCGCTGTTGCTGAGGCTGGCTTTGAACTCGAGATTCTCCTGTCTCAGCTTCCCTAAGTGCTGGGATTACAGGCATGAGCCATGGCGCCCGGCTGGTAAGGTTGTTTTCATATGCCCATCAAATTGCACAAATTAAATGTATGCAGTTCTTTTTTTTTTTTTTTTTGTACTCGGGATTGAACTCAGGGGCACTCAACCACTGAGCTGCAACCCTACATCCCCAGCCCTATTTTGCATTTTATTTAGAGACTGAGTCTCACTGAGTTGCTTAGCGCCTCACTGTTGCTGAGGCTGGCTTTGAACTCTTGATCCTCCTGTCTCAGCCTCCTGAGCCACTGGGATTACAGGTGTGTGCCACCATCCCTGGCTTCTTTGTATATCAAATATAACTCAATAAAGCTGTTTCAGAAAGAGAAAATTGAAAGGAAGATTATCCAGGTGGACACAACTTAATTACATGAATGATTTAAATGTAGAGCATTTTCTGTAGCTGGTTAGAAGAGCATGTCAGAGAGAGACTGGCTGACCAGGAAAAAAGCAAACCTTGTTTCTGGGAGTGGCCTTTGCAGACCATGTGGCAAGGAACTGTGGGCAGCCTCTAGAGGCTGAGAGCAGACCCTACCTAACAGTCAGTAGGAGAACAGGGCCTCAGTCCTAATACTGCAAAGGAAATAGACTCTGCCAACAACTGGTGAGCTTGGAAGAGGACTCTGAGCCCCAGATGGCAGCCCAACATGATTCCTTGATTTCACCTCCATAAGATCCTAAGCAGAGACTTCTGACCTACAGAAACAGTGAAAAACAAATTATGTTGTTTGAAGCTGCTAAAAGAACACTAATACAGTGAGACACTAAAGATGAATTGTTTATTAATCAAGAGAGTCACTTAAAGCAGAAAATCATGATAAGTGATATACACATATTTAAGTTTTTAAAACTAGATAAATGTTTATTAAGTTACTTTCATTGTAGGACAAATGGATTTTGTAATTAAAATTACATTTGTCAGTTTATATAAGTCACACATATGATGATGCTTCTGTTTGCTTATTTTTGATTGTTTAAAAAGAAGCAAGTCCTAAAAGGTGGTTGTATAATAATTTGATTCCAGAATGATTTTGAATTTTGGAATCCCCTACCCACAAACCTTTCAGATATTTGGATCATACCTGGTTTTATAAGAATCATTTCAAGATTCTTTATAAGTTTCTGAAAACATTCAACCTTGTGTTCATTAATCTAGTATTTTTCTCAATTATTATTTTAGTCTCATATAAATTAGTTAAATTTTGTATTTTGGTAACATAAACAAGTTTGGAAACAAACAATTTAGTAGAAATCACTCACACATTTAAAGTACATAAGTACAGTTTTCTTGGCCTATGGACAAACTGTTTAATTTTATGATTCTCAGTAAGCAGATATAATAGATTGATTAATGTCACTCAGTCTGACAAGTGGGGGTAGATTATGAGACATTACACACACACACACACAATTATCAATACTTATTTTTTGCTTTATGAAGATTAATTAAAGTAAGAGTATAATAACATTAGTTCTCAAAACCCAGCTACAGGATACACTGGATCATTTAAATGTGGATGCAAAAATATGTTGTTTATAGAAAACTTACTAAACTTAGAGTTAAGTGACTATTTATCTTCACAGATTCCTACCTCAAGCAATGGCAGGAACAGGATTAAATCAGCTTCTCAGGATATCTGGTTTTGGATAAGTTAATCATTCTAAAACTGCATTGGTACCTCTCTTAAATGGCCAATAGAATCCCCAGGATTGTCATAGAGTAATGAGATAATTTGAAATGTGTCTTCCATGTATTAGTTACTCAACAAATATTATTTTCCTCCCTGTTTGGGCTTCCACATTATGGTGGAATTATCTTCAATATTCAGTTTTCGAAGTGTGAACTATTGGTACTTGCAATCTTCATTGTTTTACTTTGAAGTATGGCAATTTGCTGGCTATATACAAAAATCTAATCATCTGTATTAACATATTTTCTTTTAGAATTGCGATATAATCTCTAAATTTATTATAAAGAATCCACGATACTATGTCTACCTTGTTCCTCAGTTTTAAATGGTTATTAGTGTATTTTCCTAAAGTCAAAACAGAATAAAATTTAAAATTAAGAAAAATCAACTTCCTGTCTCCCTAGACTATTACAATAACCCTCACTAAGTTCCTGTTCCATTTAATTCCTTATTCCCTTACAAATTCATAAGTTAGTTTTCAAAAATATATTAGCAACATTTTTTCTCCTCATTTTCCATTCACTTTGTGGAACCACCTTAATGGTAACTGCAGTAAGAAAAACTACAAATGAGCTGAGCAGTGTTTTTGCCACAACTACTAGTCACTAACACCTTCCCAACACACTTTCCTCTTCTGTCACTCTTCCTGCCAGGTTTAGAGAATGCTCATCTAGAAAGAAGTTTACCCAGGAGATGCAAAGCAGAGCTGGTACCAAAAGGAACATTTGCTCCCTGCTGTCACTGATGCCAAATCTTTGATATACTCTGTTTCCTCCTAGCAGAGCACACAGGGTGGTGTTGGGACAGGCTGGCATCAGGAATAGAATGATAATCTAAAGCCTCTTTCCCCACCAAGTGGTATCCAGGTAGAATATAGAAGCATAATGCAGATATTCTAGAACTGGAAAAACTGGCATTTTTCAGGAAGGTAAAAACATAACGAGGGGCTGGGGTTATGGCTCAGTGATAGCGTGCTCGCCTGGTGCATGTGGGGCACTGGGTTCGATCCTCAGCACCACATAGAAATGGGATAAAGATATTCTGTCCACTTACAACTAAAAAATAGATATTAA
This sequence comes from Geosciurus inauris, assembly GCA_004024805.1. Classification (NCBI taxonomy): domain Eukaryota; kingdom Metazoa; phylum Chordata; class Mammalia; order Rodentia; family Sciuridae; genus Geosciurus; species Geosciurus inauris. The sequence continues at coordinate 10,081 of PVHX01003841.1, read as the reverse complement.
AAAAAATTAAAAAAAAAAAACAAAAAAAACCCCATAATGAATGTGAAGGGAAAAGGAATTGGAAAATCAAGGAAGAAGAGAGAAAAGGAATTAAAATGTATGTATTTGAAATGCAGCAGAATCTGGCAACCAGTTTTGAACTCTTACTCTTTTCTGGTGTGTGGTGGTTTTGTTGGCACATTGAAATTCCAAATGCAGGCTGAGTTTCCCTGGTCACACCTGTTGTATTGGGTGAATTTCATGATTTATGTCTGCATGACCTCCAGGGCATGCTGCAGGGGAATCAGTTCTAGACACCCCCCCCCCACAAAACCTTTTATCTATGAGCTTCAAACATTTGTGTTGGCACCTGTTAGGCCAGTTGTAATGTCTTTACAATAACATCTTTACTAATAAAAGAAGAACACAATTGACTCCAAACTCAGCTGTTTTACTATTTAAGTTTTCCATATTATTATCTATCCATATTCTTTTATTTATTAAAAATGTTTTGAACATCAACTGCATCCTGTTCTCCATTCTTGGAAAAACAACAAGGAACCAAGGAAACAAGAACTGTGGCGTTCAAAGTTCAGTTTGGATAAATAGGCTATAAAATTTTAAAGAATGAACATACGATAGGTGTGGGGGCTAAGGAGCACCCGAGTAGAAAGTAACTCTTTTATATAGCACAGTCAAGAAAGGCCCTAAGACAACATGATCTTTGAGTAGATATGAGGGAACAAGTTATAGAAATAGTGCTAGAAAGAACATTTTAGACAAAAGTCCCAGTGAGCAGAAGGCACCAAGCTGGGTATATGCTTAATGGAGTTAAGGAAGTACAAAGAAAGCCGTTAAGGAGAAGGGGAAAAAAGCCTGAAAGAGAAGGTTAGGTTATAAAATGAGGGAAGGAGCATATAATTTTACCATTTTGTGAGTCAATATAAGGACTTTGGATTGGGGGTGGTATGGTAATTTTAGATTTGTTTTTAACTAGAGAAGCCATTGCAAGGTTTTGGTGAAATGACATGAAGCCATGTCAGTTGTCACAGATCAATCTTGCTGCATGCTGGGAACAGAAGTTGAATTGTTCTGGTAACCATTAAATTAAGAATCCAGCAGGAGTCAGGGAGACACATATCCGTGTGATTTTTTTATAGTGTTTGAGAAAAATAAGTGTTAAATTAATGGAAGATAATTTTCACCCTTCTTATAATAAAAAATATTCATATTGACACCCCCCTTCAATGAAAGGCAAAATGTATCTATAAATTAGCCTTGCAATGAATATTCCTGCACAGAGACATGCTTTCTTTCAGTTTTAACATGTGATTTCTGTACATCAGTGATGCTGAGCTAGTAAATTCATTAATAATGTATAAGAGTTTTCTGAAATTAGCTAGTCTCTTTCTACCATAAACTTGTAAACAGTGATCAGGTAATAATCCAATAGATAAGTTTTACTGGCAGCTTCTTTTCTTGATTCACTCAAATGAATTAATTATTTCTTCTTGCTTCAGCTACTCAATTTCTCAAAAGTAAATAAAAATTCTCCTCATCTACCTTATAAAAGTTTCAAAAGCTTTTTTAATTCTTCAGTATGAATCATTTTGAAAACATTAAATACTGAAACTTTTCAGCTTTCCTAAAGTCATTATATAAATCACTGTAGATGGTTAGAAAGTCAGAGAAATACCCAACAAATCATCTGTTTATACAGTGGTGGAAAAATTTAAAGATGAGGAAGATTATTTTTAGAAGTTATTCTATACAAAATATTTAAAACACTAGGAACACCACTCAAGTAAACATCTTTTTGAAAATATTTGCTATTTTTTCAGTGATCTCAGTATATGCTAGACATTCGGCTTTTGAATGAAATATAGAATCGAGTGTTGAGTTAGCCTGCAAAACTGAGCCTGTATGTGAAAATATAAGGAGTTCAAGTCTGCACATTTTAGAAAACCTGTTCCCAAATGATCCCTGTGATTATATGTTTGTAATAATTTGCATAAATTACCACACATATTTGCAAAAAATTATCATACATATGTTTGTGAATATGTATAAATATATAGAGATAGTTTCACACTGACTTTTCCAAAAAAGTTTTAGGCTGCTGCTTCAATATTAACTTCTTCACTGTCTCTTGGTTCATTTTGTGTGATACACAGGGACTTAAGGAGAGATCAACTCCAAAGTAAAATTGAAGGCTTGTTCAGTAACTTCCCAGTTATATTACCTATATAATAAATATTACTACTGTTCAACAAAGAAATTAGAATACTGTTTTAATGAGTTGAAGATGGTGCTACTTTGTGAATTTATTCAGCATGTTTACTAGCACCATGCCAAGTGAAGGGTAGAGTTTGAGAGTCTATGCTCATAAAGAATCACTGAAACTTTCTGTTTGTCTGAGAAAGATAACACTTAATGTTGGTGGAATGGGACACTCAAAACCACTGCACTGAGGCTATCTTATCAACCTAGGACTTGGTGCCAGGACCTGAAAAAAGAGAGCACAGGATGTAATCTTGCCTATCTGATTCTGGTATTTTTTTTCAGGACACACAGAATGAGGGTAGGGTGTTGAGCCCTCTCTAGGATGAGTTTGGTAGAAAGTGGTAGCAGGTAGCAGACTGTGGCAAGGGAAGTAATGAGTAGGACTAGAAGGGGTATAACATACCTAAGCAAAGGTATGCATCTACAGTATGCTTCACTCCCTTCTCTCCACCCTGCCTCTCCATCCCTTTTTCATGAGTAAAAGTAGGATTTCCTGAAGCTTCACCTCTTTACTTTTATTCACTAGTTTTTCCTATTAATGTGTACCTATCATCCTTCCCTATTTCAACCAAACTAATAAGCCTATACAAGGTGTTTTAGTTTGGATCTGGAATGTCCCCTCTAAGCTCCTGTGTTGAAAGCATGGTCCTCAATGCGGTGAGTTTTAGAGATGGGGCTTTAAAGCAAGGATGGATCATGAAAGCTATAAGCTCATCAGTGGACTAATCTATTTGATGGATTAATCCATCGAGAGCTGAAAGGAGTAATAGACAGTGGGACATCGTTGGGGGAAGTGGGTCATTGGGAGTATGCCCTGGAAAGGTTTACCTTGTCCCTGACCCCCTTTCTCTCTGTTTCCTGGCAGCCATGAGTTGAGCAGCTTCCCCCTACTACACCATTCTGCCATGATATTGTGGCTTATGTCAGGCCCAAAGAAATGGAGCCATTTTCCCATGGACTCAAACCTCTAAAAGTGTGAGCCAAAATAAATATTTTCTCCTCAAAATTGTTCTTGTCAGGTATTTTGGCCATAGTGGTGAAAAGATGACTAACACTCGGTAATATGAAAAAGCTTTCTATGTGGTTTATGCACGTAAAGTTCTTTCAGATAATATTTGTTTAAGTCTAAATTCAGTTTCTGAAACTAACTTTTAATCAAAGGCATGATGATTCAAGTTTTAAGTCCCATGGTAAAATGGGGTTAAGAGTTGGAAATTTTCAGAGTTCTTATGTTGGTTGTAGGTGAATGAAATATTTAAGTATTATAATATGTAAGAATCACCTAGAAAACTACTCACATATCACCTATTCAACTGTAAAACAATTAAAACAATGCAATCTCAATATAGTCAATGACATGAATGAATCTAAAACATGGGATATTGAAAGAAGTCAATCATTTACAAAAATCATATACCATATGTTCAATCCATTTGCACAAAGTTTAAGAAAAGGCAAAATTGTGGTATTTTTCCTCTGAGTGTTTTATTGCCTAGAAAGACAGATAAAAATTCTTCTAGAGTGAGGATAATTTACTATATCTTGATTCTGACTGGCAGTTACATGGGTACATTGAAATGCAAATGTTCATCCAACAGCACACTTGAATTTCTGTACTTTGTTATTCTTCAATTTTAAAAATCAGTTGAGGTACTTATGAAAGTATAGATTTCTGGGATCTCCTATAGATATTTTGATTTAGTAGCATGGGATATTCCCAGAAGTTTGCTTTTTATTAAGCTCTTAATAGAATTAGGATGTAAAAAGTCTTGGACATATTTTCAAAACCACGGTCTTAAAGAGGATTTTATACCTCCTGTGAGAACCCACGCCTAGTCTGGGTTACTGGTCTTTCTAATTTGATGGTTTCCATCACGATTTGTTTATCTGAAATTTCAGCTGAAATTCTGCTTTATTGCAAATCAAATCATAATTCTATTACTAAGTTATTTTTATTCAAAACATAATGAGGATAGAATTTAGTATGATATGAAATTCTTTAGAGGGCTTTCCAATAGCCATCAAAATCCAGGCATTATAGCCCTTCAAACCCCTCCACTGCCATACTCACCTCTACCAGCAAATTCTATTCCCTACTGAAAGCCACGTTTTAAGCTCCAATCCATGGGGTACCATGTAATGAACTATAATGAGTGACTTCCAGGATTACCTATTTTAAACAACTGGCTTTCATTTATTAACTATAAACAATACTGTTTCAACTATATTCCCAAACTTTTTAAATATGTTCCATTTGTTTGGAAATGAAATATCCATTTTCTTCCCCTCACAATGCTTGCACAAGTTCTCACAAGGATGCAATTGTTAAGAAAGAATTCAAATTTAAATATAATTATGCTAAGATTTGTATGGAGGTCTATACAACACATGAATTTAATTTTCTTTACTTTCAATTTGCTTACAGGTACTTTACCTCAAGTTAATATAATCACTGTACTGAATTCTGCCAAATGTGGAAGGTGTTTAAAAATGGTTATTGTGTTAAAAGGGGATTTGAATTTACTACTATGTGGCTTATTTTGTTCCCTTAGCTCTTCTTTATTGAATTAAATAAATATTGTTCATAAAGAATTCCTTCAAACATTATCTGCTGTGTGACTTTAATATTAAAGATGCATTGATTTAAGTGGAAATATATTAAATTTTAAAATAATGCAAATATTTTTGAGAGTGTAGAACATACTGACAAATTTCACATCCCCATTTTTTGTGAAGCTTTGAAAAGAGAAGAAATGAGAAGGAGATGAGAAAGGAGAGGGCAGATATAAGTAATAAATAAAAGATTTAAATGTATTGGATTTAATGTTGAGAGTGGTCATTTTATATTTGACAGAATAAGAATAAAGAATATATATTTGTACATATGTATATATTAACTTAATAGCTAAGACTGATAATTATGTCAGATCAACCTAAGTTCACACCTCACTTCATTACTTAATAAATGAAATTTTGGTTGAGTAATATAATTTTTGGAAATAATGGTATCTACATTAGGTTTGCTATATGTATTAAATAAGATTTAATTTGTATTTTATTTACATCATTACATTTCTAATTAAAGATAGATGTGGTGTATCAGCTGAGACAATATAGTTGTGTAGAATCAAAAGAACTTACCTAATTCAAAATGCCATTCCTAGATTTTATGACTTCAACTCAAAAGTATTTAATTAAATTAAATTTACATATAACAGAGGATATATTTATTTTTGTTAAAGCCTATTTTAAAAATAAAGCAAGCAAGGGGTTTTGTCTTTTTTGCATTTAGCACTGACATAATATGATAGTACATACAAAAAGTTCACAAATGTGGATATGATGAATGACAAATTATTATTATTATTATTTGGTACTGGAGATTGAACTCAGGGGCACTCGACCACTAAGCCACATCCCAAGCCCTATTTTGTGTTTTATGTAGAGACAGGGTCTCACTGAATTGCTTAACACCTTGCCATTGCTGAGGCTGGCTTTGAACTTGGGATTCTCCTGTCTCAGCCTCCCAAAGTGCTGGGATTACAGGCTTGCACCACCATGCCTGGCTGACAAATTATTTTTAATAGTAGATTTTAGTGACCTAGGTCCAATAGTAAAATTGAATGAAATAAAAACAATCTCCCCAAACTAAACTAGAGTAATTTAAATCAAACTAAAGAAAGACACTCAGAAATATGTGAAACACAGAAGAAATGGCATAAAATTGAATACCAGTCCATGAAAGGTTTCATACCTGTATTAAGATACCTATTATTTTATAATTTTGACTTTCATACTATGTCTACATGGTAAAGCTCAGAGAATTGTAACTAATGATTGATATCCCCAAAGAAATGATTCAAAGAAACAATATAAAAATGATGATCTATTTTATTGGCTTTATTTCTGCCCATAAAGTTTTAGTACCAACTACTTAATTCTGAAAGTCTACTTAAAATAATTAATAAAAGTTTATATATGAGTTATTATCACATGGTAATGTGTTTATATTCTTTCACAAGTGAGGTTAAGAGAGATTAAAAATCCAATACTCTCCCTTTCATCTCACTTGCCCTCCCAGCCAGCCCCCTAATTCTGAAGATTCATATTACCAGTCAATAAGTTTAGGAAAGTTTGTCATATATGCCTACAACTTACAAATTCTATTTTCAGGTGCTGTACACTCTGATATTTATAAAATGCTTCAAGAGGATAATTAGTGTGATATAATTTCTATTTAGCTAGTGGGCTGTGGAGGTGCTTCTCCTTTTCACCAGACTCATCTGTCTCAGAAAATAATACTGTTGCATCAGTTATCATCATCATTAACCTGGTTGGTTATGCTCAGGTGTATGCAGCCTTTTTTATCACTTCTTCAAGTGCATTCCTCCCAAAGCCATGTGATTTCTCAAGCATTCCATTTAGGAGGACTTTTCCTGAAACAGAAATTGGTTGAAAAGTACGTATTAGGGAGTCTGGTACTACTATTGCACACAGGAGGCCACAGGCACAGACAGATTAATAATCTTTTAAAAGTTACAGGTAGCAGAGCTTAAAGATACCCATCCAGGCAACTCTATTGCATTCAACATCTCAACTATTTTCACTCTAATTTTTCAATGTGGTCACTTTTCAACCAAGAGGACATGATCAGATCAGTTCAAACTTAACTTTAGGATAGGGCTATCTGGAAAACACAGTCATTTAGTAGCCTTTTGCCAGATGTAGTCCTTTGTTCTATGTTGACAGATCTTCCAAGTCATCACACAGGTGGGTGTTCCTAAAACCACATGTTTCTTGGAGCGATCAATCTTCTCCATTAGTTGGCAATTGAAAACAGAATGAAACAGAGGCATTTATTTTTAACAAGATTAAGGGGGATGCAGCTCAATGGTGCTAACATGCCTGGGTTCAACCCTAGCATCACCACTATCACAACAAAACAACAAAAACAAAACAGACAAAAGAAAAGAAAGACGAACATTCAGGGGGAAGTAGAAAATGTGACTCTAAAAGTATCAATTACTAAGATGGTAGAGATCCTGAATTGGTGACAGAGCCACTCCTGGAGCCCTGGAGCTGCCGCCTCCTGTGCTACTGTTTTGTCACTCCTGGAATCAAAACTGTGATTACATCTTTTAAGAGCTATCATAGTAAACATTTAGTTAAGGCTTTCTGTCTGCCAGGCACCATGCCAATTGTCTTATCTCCTAAGCTATCAGTTAAAGACACTTCAAACTTCTTGAATTAGTACAGTACAGGGGAGGCAGGCAATGTGCACATTTCTACCTACGTGTAATAGAAAGAGATTGGCCTCAATCAGCAGATCCCAGAAGCAGTCTAATGGCATCTCTTCCGAAGGCTGATTTCTGATTTCTGTTCTCCTTCCATTGGTTTCTTCATCAGCAAAACCAGTAAACAAACAAACAACAACAAGTAGACAGAGAACCCTTGAAGTGACTTGAGTGATCTGTTTCTCATCCTGCCCTTTCAGATTATAGGTCGATAAATTGACCCACAAAACAAAAAAAATCAGTTTCTTTTGTGAGGTAAGATAGCTAACTCTGAAAAAGAAAACAAAGATAGAAAAAATTTAGTACAAACTATTGAGTATTTTAAAGGACTGTACAATTTACTTGTTAGAATATAAAACAGTAGATAAATCAAAGAACCATAGAGTTTTAAAACTTAATGTTATCTAAATATGACCTTCACAAAGTGTCACCTACTCCAGATCTCAGAGCTATCTCCATGACAAAGCCAGAAGTAAAGACTCCATTGATGGCTGTCCTTCACTTCTCAGATTCCAGAAGTTCTCCAAGCTTTCTTGCTACTCTTCTTGATACCAAGCTGTCACTGTTTAACATCTTGTCCTGCAGACATGTGAAGAAGACCTTTTCTTATCGGAGGGCATGAATAGAAAGAATAGAAGGAGCACTTCGGAATGCAGAAGGCTGAGCCAGTCCCATAACATCTTTACCTCAGTCAGAGAACTAATGTTTACATGGGTAATCTAACAAAAAGTAAAAACGTAAATAAGTAAGAAAATTGAAAACCATCCTTAGCCACGAAGGGACTAATCACAGTGAGATAGTGAGTGAAAATAGGAAGCCACTTTGGGCATGGTGGTCAGGGGAGATGGCTCTGTCTTGGGACAATTGAGCTGAAAATAAAGAATGGGAATGGCCAGATATTCCAAGAGCTATGAAGAAATACTTTAGGGAAGAGGAACCCTTCCCTAAAGAAAGGGTGTGAATTGTGTCTTTAAGGAAAGGGAAAGGAACTCTCCCATGTAGTTAAAGAGGCAAATGCAAGGGTGGGTCATGAAAGCTTGGACATCTTTCAGGAACTGCAAGAACACATAAGGTGCCATGTGGGAAAAATAGATACTGGGGATGAAGAGTAGGCAAGACCAGGTGAGGGCCAGCCTAACATCCCCTGCTGAACCAGGAGACTCATAAAGGCACTATGTGCTTTAAATATTTTATTAATTTGTTTATTCTGAAATGGATTTTGTTTGATTGATTCAGATTTTAAAGGTACCATGGAACTCAACTTTAAAAAAATAGTCCCAATGGAAGTCTTTTTAAAAGGAAAACAATTACATGTAACTTGTGGTTATTATTTGAAATAAAATTGACTAATGCGCATTTTTATAAAAGTCTTAAATGTGGTAGTTTGCTTTTTAGTTTTAATCTAATTTTTGATGCTTTAAAATTTTAAATCCACAATACTATATTGTTTTTGTTTTCTATAATTTGTATAACATCATAGTTTCCTATTTTTTTTTAAGTGGGAGATATTTAGGAGCACTTTAAAAAGCAAAACCCAAAAAACTCTTGTCATCTATCCTAGGTTATAAATGCTAATCCAACAACCATTTTTTTAAAATATTTTTATTTGTTGTTGATAAATCTTTAGTTATTTATTACATGTGGTGCTGCGAATCGAACACAGTGTCTCACACATGCTAGGCAAGCACTCTACCACTGAACCACAGCCACAGCCCACAACAACCATTTTAAATGTACAAAGATACAGCAGGGAGTCTTTCAATTACCAGTACAAATGACTATAACATTGTCAATTCATGTAACTATAAGAGGGCAGTCACTTTGTAGTTTTGTTAATGTTATATATGTAGTTGGACTACAGGCATACACAATGTTTGATGCATCCTTAGTGAGTCAAATGTAGTGTCAAGAATTTCATCAATAAACATTTATTAAACTCTTACAGGGTGTTATGGTTTAGATATGAGGTATCCCCCCAAAACTCATGTGTGAGACAATGCCAGAAAGTTTGGAGGTAAAATGATTGGGTTATGAGTTTCCGCCTAACCAGTGCATTAATGCCCTAATAGGAATTAACTGGGTGGTAGCTCCAGGCAAGTAGGGAGTGGTTGGAGGAGGTGGGTCATTGGGGGGGGGGTGCCTTTGGGGTTTATTTGTTCTTGGTGAGCATGGCTGTCTTTGCTTCTCAGTACCAGGTTCTTAGATGCTTTCCTCCACTACACTCTTCTGTCATGATGTCCTTCTTGACTTTGGTCCCTGAGGAATGGAGTCAACCATCTAAGGACTGAGACCTCTGAAACTGAGAACACCAAATAAACTTTTCCTCTTTTAAAACTATTCTTTTCAGGCTTTTTGACCACAGCAGTGAAAAAAAAAATTGAATAAAACACAGAGTTTAAGGGGCTCTATTGTGTATTTGATGTTATTCAGAAATAAAAATCAGTGTTATTATCTAAGAGGGGCAAAATTAGACACTCATGAAAACAATGACCAATCAGACAAGGTAGTAAAGGGTAAATTACAAC